>CAWUPB010001183.1:491622-709267 GCA_963924115.1 Dovyalis caffra
CAAAATCTGCCTTCATAGTTTGTCAAGAAGATACGGGCCAACTAGAGTTGGAATACATGAAACGGTATGAGTGTGATAAAAGCGATGGAAAAGCTGTCGGGCTAGGTTTGAGTCAGTTTGGACCTAGTTCTACGGAAACGGGCCAACGACCAAAACTCATAGCTATAAGCCATGACTTCGAGTTATTTTGGTGAAAAAACATAGTTTGGGCTCTCAAAATCGCCTTTATAGTTTGTCAAGAAGATACGGGCCAACTAGAGTTGGAATACGTGAAACGGTATGAGTGTGCTAAAAGCCGATGGAAAAACTGTCGGGCTAGGTTTGAGTCTGTTTGGACCTAGTTCTACCGAAAACGGGCCAACGACCAAAACTCATAGCTATAAGCCATGACTTATGAGTTATTTTCGTGAAAAAACGCAGTTTGGACTCTCAAAATCTGCCTCCATAGTTTGTCGAAGATACGGGCCAGCTAGAGTTGGAATACGTGAAACGGTATGAGTGTGATAAAAGCCGATGGAAAAGCTGTCGGGCTAGGTTTGAGCTATTTGGACCTAGGTCTATGTGAAACGGGCCAACAACCAAAACTCATAGCTATAAGCCACGACTTATGAGTTATTTTGGTGAAAAAATGTAGTTTGGGCCCTCAAAATCGACCTTCATAGTTTTTTAAGAAGATATGGGCAAATTGGACTTAGAATACGTGAAACGGTATGAGAGCAATAAAAGCCGACGAAACACTGTCGGGTTAGGTTGGAGCGAGTTTGGACCTAGTTCGATGCGAAACGGGCCAACGACAAAAGCTCATCGCTCTAAACCATGACTTAGGAGTTATTTTGGTGAAAAAGGTAGTTTGGGCTCTCAAAATCGGTCTTCATAGTTTGTAAAGAAGCTACGGGCTAACTGGAGTTGGAATACGTGAAACGATATGAGTGTGATAAAAGCCGATGAAAAAGCTGTAAGGCTAGGTTTGAGCGAGTGTGGACCTAGTTCTACCGAAAACGGGCCAATGACAAAAACTCATAGCTATAAGCCACGACTTATGAATTATTTTGGTGAAAAAATATAGTTTGGGCCCTCAAAATCAACATTCATAGTTTTTTTAGAAGATATGGGCCAAGCTGGAGTTGGAATACGTGAAACGATATCGAGTGTGATAAAAGCTGATGAAAAAGCTGTAAGGCTAGGTTTAAGTCTGTTTGGACTTAGTTCTATCGAAAACGGGCCAACGACCAAAACTCATAGCTATAAGCCATAACTTCGAGTTATTTTGGTGAAAAAACATAGTTTGGGCTCTCAAAATCCGCCTTTATAGTTTGTCGAAGATACGGGCCAACTAGAGTTGGAATACGTGAAACGGTACGAGTGTGATAAAAGCGATGGAAAAGCTGTCGGGCTAGGTTTGACCTGTTTGGACCTAGTTCTACCGAAAACGGGCCAACGACCAAAACTCATAGCTATAAGCCATGACTTATGAGTTATTTTCGTGAAAAAACGCAGTTTGGACTCTCAAAATCTGCCTCCATAGTTTGTCAAGAAGATACGGGCCAAATAGAGTTGGAATACGTGAAACGGTATGAGTGTGATAAAAGCGATGGAAAAGCTGTCAGGCTAGGTTTGAGCTATTTGGACCTAGGTCCATGTGAAACGGGCCAACAACCAAAACTCATAGCTATAAGCCACGACTTATGAGTTATTTTGGTGAAAAAATGTAGTTTGGGCCCTCAAAATCGGCCTTCATAGTTTTTTAAGAAGATATGGGCCAATTGGACTTAGAATACGTGAAACGGTATGAGAGCGATAAAAGCCGACGAAACACCTGTCGGGTTAGGTTGGAGCGGTTTGGACCTAGTTCGATGCGAAACCGGCCAACGACAAAAGCTCATCGCTCGAAGCCATGACTTACGAGTTATTTTGGTGAAAAAAGGTTGTTTGGGCTCTCAAAATCGGTCTTCATAGTTTGTAAAGAAGGTACGGGCTAAGCTGGAGTTGGAATATGTGAAACGATATCGAGTGTGATAAAAGCGATGAAAAAGCTGTAAGGCTAGGTTTGAGTCTGTTTGGACCTAGTTCTACGGAAACGGGCCAACGACCAAAACTCATAGCTATAAGCCATGACTTATGAGTTATTTTCGTGAAAAAACGCAGTTTGGACTCTCAAAATCTGCCTTCATAGTTTGTCAAGAAGATACGGGCCAACTAGAGTTGGAATACATGAAACGGTATGAGTGTGATAAAAGCTGATGGAAAAGCTGTCGGGCTAGGTTTGAGCTATTTGGACCTAGGTCTATGTGAAACGGGCCAACAACCAAAACTCATAGCTATAAGCCACGACTTATGAGTTATTTTGGTGAAAAAATGTAGTTTGGGCCCTCAAAATCGACCTTCATAGTTTTTCAGAAGATATGGGCCAATTGGACTTAGAATACGTGAAACGGTATGAGAGCGATAAAAGCGACGAAACACTCGTCGGGTTATGTTGGAGCGAGTTTGGACCTTGTTCGATGCGAAACGGGCCAACGACAAAAGCTCATCGCTCGAAGCCATGACTTACGAGTTATTTTGGTGAAAAAAGGTAGTTTGGGCTCTCAACATCGGTCTTCATAGTTTGTAAAGAAGGTACGGGCTAAGCTGGAGTTGGAATACGTGAAACGATATGAGTGTGATAAAAGCTGATGAAAAAGCTGTAAGGCTAGGTTTGAGTCTGTTTGGACCTAGTTCTACCGAAAACGGGCCAACGACCAAAACTCATAGCTATAAGCCATGACTTATGAGTTATTTTCGTGAAAAAACGCAGTTTGAACTCTCAAAATCTGCCTTTATAGTTTGTCAAGAAGATACGGGCCAACTAGAGTTGGAATACGTGAAACGGTATGAGTGTGATAAAAGCGATGGAAAAGCTGTCGAGGCTAGGTTTGAGTCTATTTGGACCAAGGTCTATGCGAAACCGGCCAACAACCAAAACTCATAGCTATAAGCCACGACTTATGAGTTATTTTGGTGAAAAAATATGGTTTGGGCCCTCGAAATCGGCATTCATAGTTTTTAAGAAGCTATGTGCCAACTGGACTTGGCATACGTGAAACGGTATGAGAGAGATAAAAACTAACGAAACACTTGTAGGGCTAGGTTGGAGCGAGTTTGGACCTAGTTCGATGCGAAACGGGCCAACGACAAAAGCTCGGCGCCCTAAGCCTCGACTTACGAGTTATTTTGGTGAAAAAAGGTAGTTTGGGCTCCCAAAATCGGTCTTCATAGTTTGTAAAGAAGCTACGGGCTAAGCTGGAGTTGGAATATGTGAAACGATATCGGTGTGATAAAAGCGATGAAAAAGCTGTAAGGCTAGGTTTGAGTCTGTTTGGACTTAGTTCTACCAAAAACGGGCCAACGACCAAAACTCATAGCTATTAGACATGACTTTTGAGTTATTTTAGTGAAAAACGTAGTTTGGGCTCTAAAAATCTTCCTTCATAGTTTGTCAAGATGATACGAGCCAACTAGAGTTGGAATACGTAAAACGGTATGAGTGTGATGAAAGCCGATGGAAAAGCTGTCGAGCTAGGTTTGAGTTAGTTGGACCTAGGTCTATTTGAAACGGGCCAACGACCAAAACTCATAGTTATAAGCCACGACTTATGAGTTATTTTGTTGAAAAAATATAGTTTGGGCCCTCAAAATCGGCATTCATAGTTTTTTAAGAAGATATGGGCCAACTTGGACTTGGAATACGTGAAACGGTATGATAGCGCTAAAAGCGACGAAACGCTTGTCGGGTTAGGTTGGAGCGAGTTTGGACCTAGTTGGATGCAAAACAAGCCAACGATAAAAGCTCATCGCTCTAAGCCGTGACTTACGAGTTATTTTGGTGAAAAAAGGTTGTTTGGGATCTCAAAATCGGTATTCATAGTTTGTCGAGGAGATACGGGCTAACTGGAGTTGGAATACGTGAAACGATATTAGTGTGATAAAAGCTGATGAAAAAGCTGTAAGGCTAGGTTTGAAGTCTGTTTGGACCTAGGTCTATCCGAAACGGGCCAACAACCAAAACTCATAGCTATAAGCCACGACTTATGAGTTATTTTGGTGAAAAAATATAGTTTGGGCCCTCAAAATCGGCCTTCATAGTTTTTTAAGAAGATATGGGCCAAGCTGGACTTGGAATACGTGAAACGGTATGAGAGCGAGAAAAGCCGACGAAACACTATAGGGCTACGTTGGAGAAGTTTGGACCTAGTTCGATGAAAAACGGGCCAACGACAAAAGCTCATCGCTTTAAGCCTTGACTTACGAGTTATTTTTGTGAAAAAAGGTTGTTTGGGTTCTCAAAATCGGTCTTTATAGTTTTTCAAGAAGATACGGGCTTACTTGGAGTTGGATACGTGAAACGATATGAGTGTGATAAAAGCGATGAAAAAGCTGGAAGGCTAGGTTTGAGTCTGTTTGGACCTAGTTCTACCGAAAACGATCTAACGACCAAAACTCATAGCTATAAGCCATGACTTATGAGTTATTTTGGTGAAAAAACGCAGTTTGGACTCTCAAAATCTGCCTCCATAGTTTGTTAAGAAGATACGGGCCAAGCTAGAGTTGGAATACGTGAAACGGTATGAGTGTGATAAAAGCGATGGAAAAGCTTTCGAGCTAGGTTTGAGGCTTGTTTGGACCTAGTTCTACCGAAAACGGGCCAACGACCAAAACTCATAGCTATAAGCCATGACTTCGAGTTATTTTGGTGAAAAAACATAGTTTGGGCTCTCAAAATCTACCTTTATAGTTTGTCAATAAGATACGGGCCAACTAGAGTTGGAATACGTGGAACGGTATGAGTGTGATAAAAGCGATGGAAAAGCTGTCGAGGCTAGGTTTGAGCTATTTGGACCTAGTTCTATCGGAAACGGGCCAACGACCAAAACTCATGGCTATAAGCCATGACTTATGAGTTATTTTGGTGAAAAAACGCAGTTTTGACTCTCAAAATCTGCCTCCATAGTTTGTTAAGAAGATACGGGCCAACTAGAGTTGGAATACGTGAAACGGTATGAGTGTGATAAAAGCGATGGAAAAGCTGTCGAGGCTAGGTTTGAGCTATTTGGACCTAGGTCTATGTGAAACGGGCCAACAACCAAAACTCATAGCTATAAGCCACGACTTATGAGTTATTTTGGTGAAAAAATGTTGTTTGGTCCCTCAAAATCGGCCTTCATAGTTTTTTAAGAAGATATGGGCTAATTGGACTTAGAATACGTGAAACGGTATGAGAGCGATAAAAGCGACGAAACACCTGTCGGGTTAGGTTGGAGCGGTTTGGACCTACTTCGATGCGAAACGGGCCAACGACAAAAGCTCATCGCTCGAAGCCGTGACTTACGAGTTATTTTGGTGAAAAAAGGTAGTTCGGGCTCTCAAAATCGGTCTTCATAGTTTGTAAAGAAGGTACGGGCTAGCTGGAGTTGGAATACGTGAAACGATATGAGTGTGATAAAAACGGATGAAAAAGCTGTAAGGCTAGGTTTGATCCGTTTGGACCTAGCTCTACCGAAAACGAGCCAACGACCAAAACTCATAGCTATAAGCCATGACTTATGAGTTATTTTGGTGAAAAAACATAGTTTGGGCTCTCAAAATCTGCCTTTATAGTTTGTCGAAGATACGGGCCAACTAGAGTTCGAATACGTGAAACGGTATGAGTGTGATAAAATACGATGGAAAAGCTGTCGAGGCTAGGTTTGAGTTCGTTTGGACCTAGGTCTATACGAAACGGACCAACAACCAAAACTCATAGCTATAAGCCACGACTTATGAGTTATTTTGGTGAAAAAATATAGTTTGGGCCCTCGAAATCGGCCTTCATAGTTTTTTAAGAAGATATGGGCCAATTGGACTTGGAATACGTGAAACGGTATGAGAGCGAGAAAAGCCGACGAAACATCGTAGGGTTAGGTTGGAGAAGTTTGGACCTAGTTCGATGCGAAACGGGCCAACGACAAAAGCTCATCGCTCTAAGCCTTGACTTACGAGTTATTTTTGTGAAAAAAGGTTTTTTGGGTTCTCAAAATCGGTCTTTATAGTTTCCCGAAGATACGGGCTTACTTGGAGTTGGATACGTGAAACGATATGAGTGTGATAAAAGCTGATGAAAAAGCTGGAAGGCTAGGTTTGAGTCTGTTTGGACCTAGTTCTACCGAAAACGGTCCAATGACCAAAACTCATAGCTATAAGCCACGACTTATGAGTTATTTTGGTGAAAAAATATAGTTTGGGCCCTCAAAATCGGCATTCATTGTTTTTTAAGAAGATATGGGCCAAGCTTGGACTTGGAATACGTGAAACGGTGTGAGAGAGATAAAAGCGACGAAACACTCGTAGGGCTAGGTTGGAGCGAGTTTGGACCTACTTCGATGCGAAACGGGCCAACGACAAAAGCTCATCGCTCTAAGCCATGACTTACGGGTTATTTTTGTGAAAAAAGGTAGTTTGGGCTCTCAAAATCGGTGTTCATAGTTTGTAAAGAAGCTACGGGCTAACTGGAGTTGGAATATGTGAAACGATATCGGTGTGATAAAAACTAATGAAAAAGCTGTAAGGCTAGGTTTGAGTCTGTTTGGACCTAGTTCTACCGAAAACGGGCTAACGACCAAAACTCATAGCTATAAGACATGACTTATGAGTTATTTTAGTGAAAAAACGTAGTTTGGGCTCTAAAAATCTTCATTCATAGTTTGTCGAAGATACAAGCCAACTAGAGTTGGAATACGTGGAACGGTATGAGTGTGATAAAAGCGATGGAAAAACTATCGAGCTAGGTTTGAGCTATTTGGACCTAGGTCTAAGTGAAACGGGCCAACAACCAAAACTCATAGCTATAAGCCACGACTTATGAGTTATTTTGTTGGAAAAATGTAGTTTGGGCCCTCAAAATCGGCCTTCATAGTTTTTTAAGAAGATATGGGCCGAGTTGGACTTAGAATACGTGAAACGGTATGAGAGCGATAAAAGCGATGAAAAGCTGTCGGGTTAGGTTGGAGCGAGTTTGGACCTACTTCGATGCGAAACGGGCCAACGACAAAAGCTCATCGCTCGAAGCCGTGACTTACGAGTTATTTTGGTGAAAAAAGGTAGTTTGGGCTCTCAAAATCGGTCTTCATAGTTTGTAAAGAAGGTACGGGCTAGCTGGAGTTGGAATACGTGAAACGATATGAGTGTGATAAAAACGGATGAAAAAGCTGTAAGGCTAGGTTTGATCTATTTGGACCTAGCTCTACCGAAAACGGGCCAATGACCAAAACTCATAGCTATAAGCCACGACTTATGAGTTATTTTGGTGAAAAAGAATAGTTTGGGCCCTCAAAATCGGCATTCATAGTTTTTAAGAAGATATGGGCCAACTGGACTTGGACTACGTGAAACGGTATGAGAGCGATAAAAGCCGACGAAACACTCGTAGGGCTAGGTTGGAGCGAGTTTGGACCTAGTTCGATGCGAAACGAGCCAACGACAAAAGCTCATCGCTCTAAGCCTTGATTTACAAGTTATTTTGGTGAAAAAAGGTTGTTTGGGTTCTCAAAATCGGTCTTTATAGTTTGTCGAAGATACGAGCTTACTCGGAGTTGGATACGTGAAACGATATGAGTGTGATAAAAGCCGATGAAAAAGCTGGAATGCTAGGTTTGAGTCTGTTTGGACCTAGTTCTACTCGAAACGGGCCAACGACCAAAACTCATAGCTATAAGCCATGACTTCGAGTTATTTTAGTGAAAAAACATAGTTTGAGCTCTCAAAATCTGCCTTTATAGTTTGTCGAAGATACGGGCCAACTAGAGTTCGAATACGTGAAACGGTATGAGTGTGATAAAAGCCGATGGAAAAGCTGTCGGGCTAGGTTTGAGTCTGTTTGGACCTAGGTCTATCCGAAACGGGCCAACAACCAAAACTCATAGCTATTAGCCATGACTTATGAGTTATTTTGGTGAAAAAATATAGTTTGGACTCTCAAAATCGGCCTTCATAGTTTTTTAAGAAGATATGGGCCAACTTGGACTTGGAATACGTGAAACGGTATGAGAGCGAGAAAAGCCGACGAAACACCTGTCGGGTTAGGTTGGAGCGGTTTGGACCTACTTCGATGCGAAACGGGCCAACGACAAAAGCTCATCGCTTGAAGCCGTGACTTACGAGTTATTTTGGTGAAAAAAGGTAGTTTGGGCTCTCAAAATCGGTCTTCATAGTTTGTAAACAAGGTACGGGCTAACCGGAGTTGGAATACGTGAAACGATATGAGTGTGATAAAAGCTGATGAAAAAGCTGTAAGGCTAGGTTTGAGTCAGTTTGGACCTAGTTCTACCGAAAACGGGCCAATGACCAAAACTGATAGCTATAAGCCACGACTTAGGAGTTATTTTGGTGAAAAAATATAGTTTGGGCCCTCAAAATCGGCATTCATAGTTTTTTAAGAAGATATGGGCCAAGCTGGACTTGAAATACGTGAAACGGTATGAGAGAGATAAAAGCTGACGAAACACTCGTAGGGCTAGGTTGGAGCGAGTTTGGACCTAGTTCGATGCGAAACGGGCCAACGACAAAACCTAATTGCTCTAAGCCGTGACTTACGAGTTATTTTTTGTGAAAAAAGGTTGTTTGGGATCTCAAAATAAGTTTTCATAGTTTGTCAAGAAGATACGGGCCAACTAGAGTTGGAATACGTGAAACGGTATGAGTGTGATAAAAATTGATGGAAAAAGCTGTCGGGCTAGGTTTGACCTATTTGGACCTTGGTCTATACGAAACGGCCAACAACCAAAACTCATAGCTATAAGCCACGACTTATTAGTTATTTTCGTGAAAAAATATAGTTTAGGCCCTCAAAATCGGCATTCATAGTTTTTTAAGAAGATATGGGCCAACTAGACTTGGAATACGTGAAACGGTATGAGAGCAATAAAAGCCGACGAAACACCTGTAGGGCTAGGTTGGAGCGGTTTGCACCTAGTTCGATGCGAAACGGGCCAACGACAAAAGCACATCGCTCTAAGCCTTGACTTACGAGTTATTTTGGTGAAAAAAGGTTGTTTGGGATCTCACGATCGGTCTTTATAGTTTGTCGAAGATACGGCTTATCGGAGTTGGATACGTGAAACGATATGAGTGTGATAAAAGCGATGAAAAAACTATAAGGCTAGGTTTGAGTCTGTTTGGACCTAGTTCTACCGAAAACGGGCCAACGACCAAAACTCATAGCTATAAGCCATGACTTCGAGTTATTTTGGTGAAAAAACATAGTTTGGACTCTCAAAATCCGCCTTCATAGTTTGTCAAGAAGATACTGGCCAACTAGAGTTGGAATACGTGAAACGGTATGAGTGTGATAAAGCCGATGGAAAAGCTGTCGGGCTAGGTTTGAGTCCGTTTGGACCTAGGTCTATCCGAAACGGGCCAACAACCAAAACTCATAGCTATAAGCCACGACTTATGCGTTATTTTGGTGAAAAAATATAGTTTGGGCCCTCAAAATCGGCCTTCATAGTTTTTAAGAAGATATGGGCCAAGCTGGACTTGGAATACGTGAAACGGTATGAGAGCGAGAAAAGCCGACGAAACACTCGTCGGGTTAGGTTGGAGCGAGTTTGGACTTACTTCGATGCGAAACGGGCCAACGAAAAAGCTCATCGCTCGAAGCCGTGACTTACGAGTTATTTTGGTGAAAAAAGGTAGTTTGGGCTCTCAAAATCGGTCTTCAAAGTTTGTAAAGAAGGTACGGGCTAACTGGAGTTGGAATACGCGAAACGATATGAGTGTGATAAAAGCCGATGAAAAAGCTGTACGGCTAGGTTTGAGCTATTTGGACCAAGTTCTACCGAAAACGGGCCAATGACCAAAACTCATAGCTATAAGCCACGACTTATGAGTTATTTCGGTGAAAAAATATAGTTTGGGCCCTCAAAATCAGCATTCATAGTTTTTTAAGAAGATATGGGCCAACTGGACTTGGAATACGTGAAACGGTATGAGAGAGATAAAAGCGACGAAACATTGTAGGGCTAGGTTGGAGCGAGTTTGGACCTAGTTCGATGCGAAACGGGCCGACGACAAAACGTCATTGCTCTAAGCCATGACTTACGAGTTATTTTTTGTGAAAAAAGGTTGTTTGGGATCTCAAAATAAGTTTTCATAGTTTGTCAAGAAGATACGGAGCCAACTAGAGTTGGAATACGTGAAACGGTATGAGTGTGATGAAAGCTGATGGAAAAGCTGTCGAGGCTAGGTTTGAGCTATTTAGACCTAGGTCTATCCGAAACGGACCAACAACCAAAACTCATAACTATAAGCCACGACTTATTAGTTATTTTCGTGAAAAAATATAGTTTGGGCCCTCAAAATCGGCCTTCATAGTTTTTTAAGAAGATATGGGCCAACTAGACTTGGAATACATGAAACGGTATGAGAGCAATAAAAGCGACGAAACACTCGTAGGGCTAGGTTGGAGAAGTTTGGACCTAGTTCGATGCGAAACGGGCCAACGACAAAAGCACATCGCTCTAAGCCTTGACTTACGAGTTATTTTGGTGAAAAAAGGTTGTTTGGGATCTCAAAATCGGTTTTCATAGTTTGTGAAGGAGATACGGGCTAAGCTGGAGTTGGAATACGTGAAACGATATTAGTGTGATAAAAGCTGATGAAAAAGCTGTAACGCTAGGTTTGAGTCTGTTTGGACCTAGTTCTACCGAAAACGGGCCAACGACCAAAACTCATAGCTATAAGCCATGACTTATGAGTAATTTTGGTGAAAAAACATAGTTTGGGCTCTCAAAATCTGCCTTTATAGTTTGTTAAGAAGATACGGGCCAAATAGAGTTGGAATACGTGAAACGGTATGAGTGTGATAAAAGCGATGGAAAAGCTGTCGGGCTAGGTTTGAGTCGTTTCGACCTAGGTCTATGCGAAACGGGCCAACAACCAAAACTCATAGCTATAAGCCACGACTTATGAGTTATTTTGGTAAAAAAATATAGTTTGGGCTCTCAAAATCGGAATTCATAGTTTTTTAAGAAGATATGAGCACACTAGACTTGGAATACGTGAAACGGTATGAGAGAGATAAAAGCTGCCGAAACACTCGTAGGGCTAGGTTGGAGCGGTTTGGCCCTAGTTCGATGCGAAACGGGCCAACGACAAAAGCTCATCGCTCTAAGCCTTGACTTACGAGTTATTTTGGTGAAAAAAGGTTGTTTGGGTTCTCAAAATCGGTATTTATAGTTTGTCGAAGATACGGGCTATCTTGGAGTTGGATACGTGAAACGATATGAGTGTGATAAAAGCGATGAAAAAGCTGTAAGGCTAGGTTTGAGTCTGTTTGGACCTAGTTCTACCGAAAACGGGCCAACGACCAAAACTCATAGCTATAAGCCATGACTTATGAGTTATTTTTGTGAAAAAACGCAGTTTGGACTCTCAAAATCTGCCTTCATAGTTTGTCAAGAAGATACGAAGCCAACTAGAGTTGGAATACATGAAACGGTATGAGTGTGATAAAAGCTGATGGAAAAGCTGTCGAGGCTAGGTTTGAGCTGTTTGGACCTAGGTCTATCCGAAACGGACCAACAACCAAAACTCATAGCTATAAGCCACGACTTGATGAGTTATTTTGGTGAAAAAATGTTGTTTGGGCCCTCAAAACCAGCCTTCATAGTTTTTTAAGAAGATATGGGCCAACTTGGACTTGGAATACGTGAAACGGTATGAGAGCGAGAAAAGCCGACGAAACACTCGTCGAGTTAGGTTGGAGCGAGTTTGGACCTACTTCGATGCGAAACAGGCCAACGACAAAAGCTCATCGCTCTAAGCCTTGACTTACGAGTTATTTTGGTGAAAAAAGGTTGTTTGGGTTCTCAAAATCGGTCTTTATAGTTTGTCAAGAAGATACGGGCTTACTCGGAGTTGGATACGTGAAACGATATGAGTGTGATAAAAGCGATGAAAAAGCTGTAAGGCTAGGTTTGAGTCTGTTTGGACCTAGTTCTATCGAAAACGGGCCAACGACCAAAACTCATAGCTATAAGCCATGACTTATGAGTTATTTTCGTGAAAAAACGTAGTTTGGGCTCTCAAAATCTGCCTTTACGAGTTTGTCAAGAAGATACGGGCCAACTAGAGTTGGAATACGTGAAACGGTATGAGTGTGATAAAAGCGATGGAAAAACTATCGGGCTAGGTTTGAGTCTGTTTGGACCTAGGTCTATACGAAACCGACCAACAACCAAAACTCATAGCTATAAGCCACCACTTATGAGTTATTTTGGTGAAAAAATATAGTTTGGGCCCTCAAAATCGGCATTCATAGTTTTTTAAGAAGCTATGGGCCAAGCTGGACTTGGAATACGTGAAACGGTATGAGAGAGATAAAAGCGACGAAACAACTGTAAGGCTAGGTTGGAGCGAGTTTGGACCTAGTTCGATGCGAAACGGGCCAACGACAAAAGCTCATCGCTCTAAGCCTTGACTTACGAGTTATTTTGGTGAAAAATGGTTGTTTAGGTTCTCAAAATCGGTCTTTATAGTTTGTAGAGAAGATACGAGCTTACTCGGAGTTGGAATACGTGAAACGATATGAGTGTGATAAAAGCGATGAAAAAGCTGTAAGGCTAGGTTTGAGTCTGTTTGGACCTAGTTCTATCGAAAACGGGCCAACGACCAAAACTCATAGCTATAAGCCATGACTTATGAGTTATTTTCGTGAAAAAACGCAGTTTGGACTCTCAAAATCTGCCTTCATAGTTTGTCAGAAGATACGGGCCAGCTAGAGTTGGAATACGTGAAACGGTATGAGTGTGATAAAAGCCGATGGAAAAGCTGTCGGGCTAGGTTTGAGCTATTTGGACCTAGGTCTATGTGAAACGGGCCAACAACCAAAACTCATAGCTATAAGCCACGACTTATGAGTTATTTTGGTGAAAAAATGTAGTTTGGGCCCTCAAAATCGGCCTTCATAGTTTTTTAAGAAGATATGGGCAAATTGGACTTAGAATACGTGAAACGGTATGAGAGCAATAAAAGCGACGAAACACTCGTCGGGTTAGGTTGGAGCGGTTTGGACCTAGTTCGATGCGAAACGGGCCAACGACAAAAGCTCATCGCTCTAAACCATGACTTAGGAGTTATTTTGGTGAAAAAGGTAGTTTGGGCTCTCAAAATCGGTCTTCATAGTTTGTAAAGAAGCTACGGGCTAACTGGAGTTGGAATACGTGAAACGATATGAGTGTGATAAAAGCGATGAAAAAGCTGTAAGGCTAGGTTTGAGCGAGTGTGGACCTAGTTCTACCGAAAACGGGCCAATGACAAAAACTCATAGCTATAAGCCACGACTTATGAATTATTTTGGTGAAAAAATATAGTTTGGGCCCTCAAAATCAACATTCATAGTTTTTTAAGAAGATATGGGCCAACTGGAGTTGGAATACGTGAAACGATATCGGTGTGATAAAAGCTGATGAAAAAGCTGTAAGGCTAGGTTTAAGTCTGTTTGGACTTAGTTCTATCGAAAACGGGCCAACGACCAAAACTCATAGCTATAAGCCATAACTTCGAGTTATTTTGGTGAAAAAACATAGTTTGGGCTCTCAAAATGCTGCCTTTATAGTTTGTCAAGAAGATACGGGCCAACTAGAGTTGGAATACGTGAAACGGTACGAGTGTGATAAAAGCGATGGAAAAGCTGTCGGGCTAGGTTTGACTCGTTTGGACCTAGTTCTACCGAAAACGGGCCAACGACCAAAACTCATAGCTATAAGCCATGACTTATGAGTTATTTTCGTGAAAAAACGCAGTTTGGACTCTCAAAATCTGCCTCCATAGTTTGTCAAGAAGATACGGGCCAAATAGAGTTGGAATACGTGAAACGGTATGAGTGTGATAAAAGCTGATGGAAAAGCTGTCGGGCTAGGTTTGAGCTATTTGGACCTAGGTCTATGTGAAACGGACCAACAACCAAAACTCATAGCTATAAGCCACGACTTATGAGTTATTTTGGTGAAAAAATGTAGTTTGGGCCCTCGAAATCGGCCTTCATAGTTTTTAAGAAGATATGGGCCAATTGGACTTAGAATACGTGAAACGGTATGAGAGCGATAAAAGCGACGAAACACCTGTCGGGTTAGGTTGGAGCGGTTTGGACCTAGTTCGATGCGAAACCGGCCAACGACAAAAGCTCATCGCTCGAAGCCATGACTTACGAGTTATTTTGGTGAAAAAAGGTTGTTTGGGCTCTCAAAATCGGTCTTCATAGTTTGTAAAGAAGGTACGGGCTAAGCTGGAGTTGGAATATGTGAAACGATATCGGTGTGATAAAAGCTGATGAAAAAGCTGTAAGGCTAGGTTTGAGTCTGTTTGGACCTAGTTCTACGGAAACGGACCAACGACCAAAACTCATAGCTATAAGCCATGACTTATGAGTTATTTTCGTGAAAAAACGCAGTTTGGACTCTCAAAATCCGCCTTCATAGTTTGTCAAGAAGATACGGGCCAACTAGAGTTGGAATACATGAAACGGTATGAGTGTGATAAAAGCTGATGGAAAAGCTGTCGGGCTAGGTTTGAGCTATTTGGACCTAGGTCTATGTGAAACGGGCCAACAACCAAAACTCATAGCTATAAGCCACGACTTATGAGTTCTTTTGGTGAAAAAATGTAGTTTGGGCTCTCAAAATCGGCCTTCATAGTTTTTTAAGAAGATATGGGCCAATTGGACTTAGAATACGTGAAACGGTATGAGAGGAATAAAAGCGACGAAACACTTTCGGGTTAGGTTGGAGCGAGTTTGGACCTAGTTCGATGCGAAACGGGCCAACGACAAAAGCTCATCGCTCTAAGCCATGACTTACGAGTTATTTTGGTGAAAAAAGGTAGTTTGGGCTCTCAACATCGGTCTTCATAGTTTGTAAAGAAGGTACGGGCTAGCTGGAGTTGGAATACGTGAAACGATATAAGTGTGATAAAAGCTGATGAAAAAGCTGTAAGGCTAGGTTTGAGTTGTTTGGACCTAGTTCTACCGAAAACGGGCCAACGACCAAAACTCATAGCTATAAGCCATGACTTATGAGTTATTTTCGTGAAAAAACGCAGTTTGAACTCTCAAAATCTGCCTTTATAGTTTGTCAAGAAGATACGGGCCAACTAGAGTTGGAATATGTGAAACGGTACGAGTGTGATAAAAGCGATGGAAAAGCTGTCGGGCTAGGTTTGAGTCTGTTTGGACCTAGTTCTACGGAAACGGGCCAACGACCAAAACTCATAGCTATAAGCCATGACTTCGAGTTATTTTGGTGAAAAAACATAGTTTGGGCTCTCAAAATCTGCCTTTATAGTTTGTCAAGAAGATACGGGCCAACTAGAGTTGGAATACGTGAAACGGTATGAGTGTGCTAAAAGCCGATGGAAAAGCTGTCGGGCTAGGTTTGAGTCTGTTTGGACCTAGTTCTACGGAAACGGGCCAACGACCAAAACTCATAGCTATAAGCCATGACTTATGAGTTATTTTCGTGAAAAAACGCAGTTTGGACTCTCAAAATCTGCCTCCATAGTTTGTCGAAGATACGGGCCAGTTAGAGTTGGAATACGTGAAACGAGTATGAGTGTGATAAAAGCTGATGGAAAAGCTGTCGAGGCTAGGTTTGAGCTATTTGGACCTAGGTCTATGTGAAACGGACCAACAACCAAAACTCATAGCTATAAGCCACGACTTATGAGTTATTTTGGTGAAAAAATGTAGTTTGGGCCCTCGAAATCGACCTTCATAGTTTTTAAGAAGATATGGGCCAATTGGACTTAGAATACGTGAAACGGTATGAGAGCGATAAAAGCGACGAAACACTCGTCGGGTTATGTTGGAGCGGTTGGACCTTGTTCGATGCGAAACGGGCCAACGATAAAAGCTCATCGCTCGAAGCCATGACTTACGAGTTATTTTGGTGAAAAAAGGTAGTTTGGGCTCTCAACATCGGTCTTCATAGTTTGTAAAGAAGGTACGGGCTAAGCTGGAGTTGGAATACGTGAAACGATATGAGTGTGATAAAAGCGATGAAAAAGCTGTAAGGCTAGGTTTGAGTCTGTTTGGACCTAGTTCTACCGAAAACGGGCCAACGACCAAAACTCATAGCTATAAGCCATGACTTATGAGTTATTTTCGTGAAAAAACGCAGTTTGAACTCTCAAAATCTGCCTTTATAGTTTGTCAAGAAGATACGGGCCAACTAGAGTTGGAATACGTGAAACGGTATGAGTGTGATAAAAGCTGATGGAAAAGCTGTCGAGGCTAGGTTTGAGTCTGTTTGGACCAAGGTCTATACGAAACCGGCCAACAACCAAAACTCATAGCTATAAGCCACGACTTATGAGTTATTTTGGTGAAAAAATATGGTTTAGGCCCTCAAAATCGGCATTCATAGTTTTTAAGAAGCTATGTGCCAACTAGACTTGGCATACATGAAACGGTATGAGAGAGATAAAAGCTGACGAAACACTTGTAGGGCTAGGTTGGAGCGGTTTGGACCTAGTTCGATGCGAAACGGGCCAACGACAAAAGCTCGGCGCCACTAAGCCTCGACTTACGAGTTATTTTGGTGAAAAAAGGTAGTTTGGGCTCCCAAAATCGGTCTTCATAGTTTGTAAAGAAGCTACGGGCTAACTGGAGTTGGAATATGTGAAACGATATCGGTGTGATAAAAGCGATGAAAAAGCTGTAAGGCTAGGTTTGAGTCTGTTTGGACTTAGTTCTACCAAAAACGGACCAACGACCAAAACTCATAGCTATTAGACATGACTTTTGAGTTATTTTAGTGAAAAACGTAGTTTGGGCTCTAAAAATCTTCCTTCATAGTTTGTCAAGATGATACGGAGCCAACTAGAGTTGGAATACGTAAAACGGTATGAGTGTGATGAAAGCCGATGGAAAAGCTGTCGAGCTAGGTTTGAGTTAGTTGGACCTAGGTCTATTTGAAACGGGCCAACGACCAAAACTCATAGTTATAAGCCACGACTTATGAGTTATTTTGTTGAAAAAATATAGTTTGGGCCCTCAAAATCGGCATTCATAGTTTTTTAAGAAGATATGGGCCAACTTGGACTTGGAATACGTGAAACGGTATGATAGCGCTAAAAGCGACGAAACGTTGTCGGGTTAGGTTGGAGCGGTTTGGACCTAGTTGGATGCAAAACAAGCCAACGATAAAAGCTCATCGCTCTAGCCGTGACTTACGAGTTATTTTGGTGAAAAAAGGTTGTTTGGGATCTCAAAATCGGTATTCATAGTTTGTCGAGGAGATACGGGCTAAGCTGGAGTTGGAATACGTGAAACGATATCGGTGTGATAAAAGCGATGGAAAAGCTGTAAGGCTAGGTTTGAGTCTGTTTGGACCTAGGTCTATACGAAACGGGCCAACAACCAAAACTCATAGCTATAAGCCACGACTTATGAGTTATTTTGGTGAAAAAATATAGTTTGGGCCCTCAAAATCGGCCTTCATAGTTTTTTAAGAAGATATGGGCCAACTGGACTTGGAATACGTGAAACGGTATGAGAGCGAGAAAAGCCGACGAAACACTATAGGGCTACGTTGGAGAAGTTTGGACCTAGTTCGATGAAAAACGGGCCAACGACAAAAGCTCATCGCTTTAAGCCTTGACTTACGAGTTATTTTTGTGAAAAAAGGTTGTTTGGGTTCTCAAAATCGGTCTTTATAGTTTGTCGAAGATACGGGCTTACTTGGAGTTGGATACGTGAAACGATATGAGTGTGATAAAAGCGATGAAAAAGCTGGAAGGCTAGGTTTGAGTCTGTTTGGACCTAGTTCTACCGAAAACGGTCTAACGACCAAAACTCATAGCTATAAGCCATGACTTATGAGTTATTTTGGTGAAAAAACGCGGTTTGGACTCTCAAAATCTGCCTCCATAGTTTGTTAAGAAGATACGGAGCCAACTAGAGTTGGAATACGTGAAACGGTATGAGTGTGATAAAAGCGATGGAAAAGCTGTGAGGCTAGGTTTGAGTCAGTTTGGACCTAGTTCTACCGAAAACGGGCCAACGACCAAAACTCATAGCTATAAGCCATGACTTCGAGTTATTTTGGTGAAAAAACATAGTTTGGGCTCTCAAAATCCGCCTTAATAGTTTGTCAAGAAGATACGGGCCAACTAGAGTTGGAATACGTGAAACGGTATGAGTGTGATAAAAGCGATGGAAAAGCTGTCAGGCTAGGTTTGACCTGTTTGGACCTAGTTCTACCGAAAACGGGCCAACGACCAAAACTCATAGCTATAAGCCATGACTTATGAGTTATTTTGGTGAAAAAACATAGTTTGGGCTCTCAAAATCTTCCTTTATAGTTTGTCAGAAGATACGGGCCAACTAGAGTTCGAATACGTGAAACGGTATGAGTGTGATAAAAGCGATGGAAAAGCTGTCGGGCTAGGTTTGAGATCTGTTTGGACCTAGGTCTATACGAAACGGGCCAACAACCAAAACTCATAGCTATAAGCCACGACTTATGAGTTATTTTGGTGAAAAAATATAGTTTGGGCCCTCAAAATCGACCTTCATAGTTTTTAAGAAGATATGGGCCAATTGGACTTGGAATACGTGAAACGGTATGAGAGCGAGAAAAGCCGACGAAACACTTGTAGGGCTAGGTTGGAGAAGTTTGGACCTAGTTCGATGCGAAACGGGCCAACGACAAAAGCTCATCGCTCTAAGCCTTGACTTACGAGTTATTTTTGTGAAAAAAGGTTTTTTGGGTTCTCAAAATCGGTCTTTATAGTTTCCCAGAAGATACGGGCTTACGGGAGTTGGATACGTGAAACGATATGAGTGTGATAAAAGCGATGAAAAAGCTGGAAGGCTAGGTTTGAGTCTGTTTGGACCTAGTTCTACCGAAAACGAGTCCAATGACCAAAACTCATAGCTATAAGCCACGACTTATGAGTTATTTTGGTGAAAAAATATAGTTTGGGCCCTCAAAATCGGCATTCATTGTTTTTTAAGAAGATATGGGCCAAGCTGGACTTGGAATACGTGAAACGGTGTGAGAGAGATAAAACGCGACGAAACACTCGTAGGGCTAGGTTGGAGCGGTTTGGACCTACTTCGATGCGAAACGGGCCAACGACAAAAGCTCATCGCTCTAAGCCATGACTTACGGGTTATTTTTGTGAAAAAAGGTAGTTTGGGCTCTCAAAATCGGTGTTCATAGTTTGTAAAGAAGCTACGGGCTAACTCGGAGTTGGAATATGTGAAACGATATCGGTGTGATAAAAACTAATGAAAAAGCTCGTAAGGCTAGGTTTGAGTCATGTTTGGACCTAGTTCTACCGAAAACGGGCTAACGACCAAAACTCATAGCTATAAGACATGACTTATGAGTTATTTTAGTGAAAAAACGTAGTTTGGGCTCTAAAAATCTTCATTCATAGTTTGTCAAGAAGATACAAGCCAACTAGAGTTGGAATACGTGGAACGGTATGAGTGTGATAAAAGCCGATGGAAAAGCTGTCGAGCTAGGTTTGAGCTATTTGGACCTAGGTCTAAGTGAAACGGGCCAACAACCAAAACTCATAGCTATAAGCCACGACTTATGAGTTATTTTTTTGGAAAAATGTAGTTTGGGCCCTCAAAATCGGCCTTCATAGTTTTTTAAGAAGATATGGGCCGGTTGGACTTAGAATACGTGAAACGGTATGAGAGCGATAAAAGCGACGAAAAGCTCGTCGGGTTAGGTTGGAGCGGTTTGGACCTACTTCGATGCGAAACGGGCCAACGACAAAAGCTCATCGCTCGAAGCCGTGACTTACGAGTTATTTTGGTGAAAAAAGGTAGTTTGGGCTCTCAAAATCGGTCTTCATAGTTTGTAAAGAAGGTACGGGCTAATCGGAGTTGGAATACGTGAAACGATATGAGTGTGATAAAAACGGATGAAAAAGCTGTAAGGCTAGGTTTCATCTATTTGGACCTAGCTCTACCGAAAACGGGCCAATGACCAAAACTCATAGCTATAAGCCACGACTTATGAGTTATTTTGGTGAAAAAGAATAGTTTGGGCCCTCGAAATCGGCATTCA
This sequence comes from Dovyalis caffra, assembly GCA_963924115.1. Classification (NCBI taxonomy): domain Eukaryota; kingdom Viridiplantae; phylum Streptophyta; class Magnoliopsida; order Malpighiales; family Salicaceae; genus Dovyalis; species Dovyalis caffra. The sequence goes on from CAWUPB010001183.1 coordinate 511,719, forward strand.
TAATTTTTTAAGAAGATATGGGCCAAGTTGGACTTGGACTACGTGAAACGGTATGAGAGCGATAAAAGCGACGAAACACCTTGTAGGGCTAGGTTGGAGCGGTTTGGACCTAGTTCGATGCGAAACGAGCCAACGACAAAAGCTCATCGCTCTAAGCCTTGATTTACAAGTTATTTTGGTGAAAAAAGGTTGTTTGGGTTCTCAAAATCGGTCTTTATAGTTTGTCGAAGATACGAGCTTACTGGAGTTGGATACGTGAAACGATATGAGTGTGATAAAAGCCGATGAAAAAGCTGGAATGCTAGGTTTGAGTCTGTTTGGACCTAGTTCTACCTCAAACGGGCCAACGACCAAAACTCATAGCTATAAGCCATGACTTCGAGTTATTTTAGTGAAAAAACATAGTTTGAGCTCTCAAAATCTGCCTTTATAGTTTGTCAGAAGATACGGGCCAACTAGAGTTCGAATACGTGAAACGGTATGAGTGTGATAAAAGCGATGGAAAAAGCTGTCGGGCTAGGTTTGAGTCTGTTTGGACCTAGGTCTATCCGAAACGGGCCAACAACCAAAACTCATAGCTATTAGCCATGACTTATGAGTTATTTTGGTGAAAAAATATAGTTTGGACTCTCAAAATCGGCCTTCATAGTTTTTTAAGAAGATATGGGCCAAGCTTGGACTTGGAATACGTGAAACGGTATGAGAGCGAGAAAAGCCGACAAAACAACTGTCGGGTTAGGTTGGAGCGGTTTGGACCTACTTCGATGCGAAACGGGCCAACGACAAAAGCTCATCGCTTGAAGCCGTGACTTACGAGTTATTTTGGTGAAAAAAGGTAGTTTGGGCTCTCGAAATCGGTCTTCATAGTTTGTAAAGAAGGTACGGGCTAACTGGAGTTGGAATACGTGAAACGATATGAGTGTGATAAAAGCCGATGAAAAAGCTGTAAGGCTAGGTTTGAGTCAGTTTGGACCTAGTTCTACCGAAAACGGGCCAATGACCAAAACTCATAGCTATAAGCCACGACTTAGGAGTTATTTTGGTGAAAAAATATAGTTTGGGCCCTCAAAATCGGCATTCATAGTTTTTTAAGAAGATATGGGCCAACTTGGACTTGAAATACGTGAAACGGTATGAGAGAGATAAAAGCGACGAAACACTCGTAGGGCTAGGTTGGAGCGAGTTTGGACCTAGTTCGATGCGAAACGGGCCAACGACAAAACCTAATTGCTCTAAGCCGTGACTTACGAGTTATTTTTTGTGAAAAAAGGTTGTTTGGGATCTCAAAATAAGTTTTCATAGTTTGTCAGAAGATACGGGCCAACTAGAGTTGGAATACGTGAAACGGTATGAGTGTGATAAAAATTGATGGAAAAAGCTGTCGAGCTAGGTTTGACCTATTTGGACCTTGGTCTATCCGAAACGGCCAACAACCAAAACTCATAGCTATAAGCCACGACTTATTAGTTATTTTCGTGAAAAAATATAGTTTGGGCCCTCAAAATCGGCATTCATAGTTTTTTAAGAAGATATGGGCCAACTAGACTTGGAATACGTGAAACGGTATGAGAGCAATAAAAGCCGACGAAACACTCGTAGGGCTAGGTTGGAGCGGTTGCACCTAGTTCGATGCGAAACGGGCCAACGACAAAAGCACATCGCTCTAAGCCTTGACTTACGAGTTATTTTGGTGAAAAAAGGTTGTTTGGGATCTCACGATCGGTCTTTATAGTTTGTCGAAGATACGGCTTACTGGAGTTGGATACGTGAAACGATATGAGTGTGATAAAAGCGATGAAAAAACTATAAGGCTAGGTTTGAGTCTGTTTGGACCTAGTTCTACCGAAAACGGGCCAACGACCAAAACTCATAGCTATAAGCCATGACTTCGAGTTATTTTGGTGAAAAAACATAGTTTGGACTCTCAAAATCTGCCTTCATAGTTTGTCAAGAAGATCGCGGCCAACTAGAGTTGGAATACGTGAAACGGTATGAGTGTGATAAAAGCGATGGAAAAGCTGTCGAGCTAGGTTTGAGTCAGTTTGGACCTAGGTCTATCCGAAATGGGCCAACAACCAAAACTCATAGCTATAAGCCACGACTTATGCGTTATTTTGGTGAAAAAATATAGTTTGGGCCCTCAAAATCAGCCTTCATAGTTTTTTAAGAAGATATGGGCCAAGCTGGACTACGAATACGTGAAACGGTATGAGAGCGAGAAAAGCCGACGAAACACTCGTCGGGTTAGGTTGGAGCGGTTTGGACCTACTTCGATGCGAAACGGGCCAACGAAAAAGCTCATCGCTCGAAGCCGTGACTTACGAGTTATTTTGGTGAAAAAAGGTAGTTTGGGCTCTCAAAATCGATCTTCAAAGTTTGTAAAGAAGGTACGGGCTAACTGGAGTTGGAATACGCGAAACGATATGAGTGTGATAAAAGCCGATGAAAAAACATTACGGCTAGGTTTGAGCTATTTGGACCAAGTTCTACCGAAAACGGGCCAATGACCAAAACTCATAGCTATAAGCCACGACTTATGAGTTATTTCGGTGAAAAAATATAGTTTGGTCCCTCAAAATCGGCATTCATAGTTTTTTAAGAAGATATGGGCCAAGCTGGACTTGGAATATGTGAAACGGTATGAGAGAGATAAAAGCGACGAAACATTGTAGGGCTAGGTTGGAGCGAGTTTGGACCTAGTTCGATGCGAAACGGGCCGACGACAAAACCTCATTGCTCTAAGCCATGACTTACGAGTTATTTTTTGTGAAAAAAGGTTGTTTGGGATCTCAAAATAAGTTTTCATAGTTTGTCAAGAAGATACGGGCCAACTAGAGTTGGAATACGTGAAACGGTATGAGTGTGATGAAAACCGATGGAAAAGCTGTCGAGGCTAGGTTTGAGCTATTTAGACCTAGGTCTATCCGAAACGGGCCAACAACCAAAACTCATAACTATAAGCCACGACTTATTAGTTATTTTCGTGAAAAAATATAGTTTGGGCCCTCAAAATCGGCCTTCATAGTTTTTTAAGAAGATATGGGCCAACTAGACTTGGAATACATGAAACGGTATGAGAGCAATAAAAGCCGACGAAACACTCGTAGGGCTAGGTTGGAGAAGTTTGGACCTAGTTCGATGCGAAACGGGCCAACGACAAAAGCACATCGCTCTAAGCCTTGACTTACGAGTTATTTTGGTGAAAAAAGGTTGTTTGGGATCTCAAAATCGGTTTTCATAGTTTGTGAAGGAGATACGGGCTAACTGGAGTTGGAATACGTGAAACGATATTAGTGTGATAAAAGCCGATGAAAAAGCCGTAACGCTAGGTTTGAAGTCTGTTTGGACCTAGTTCTACCGAAAACGGGCCAACGACCAAAACCCATAGCTATAAGCCATGACTTATGAGTAATTTTGGTGAAAAAACATAGTTTGGGCTCTCAAAATCGCCTTTATAGTTTGTCAAGAAGATACGGGCCAAATAGAGTTGGAATACGTGAAACGGTATGAGTGTGATAAAAGCCGATGGAAAAGCTGTCGAGCTAGGTTTGAGTCGTTTCGACCTAGGTCTATCCGAAACGGGCCAACAACCAAAACTCATAGCTATAAGCCACGACTTATGAGTTATTTTGGTAAAAAAATATAGTTTGGGCTCTCAAAATCGGAATTCATAGTTTTTTAAGAAGATATGAGCACACTAGACTTGGAATACGTGAAACGGTATGAGAGAGATAAAAGCTGCCGAAACACCTGTAGGGCTAGGTTGGAGCGGCTTGGCCACTAGTTCGATGCGAAACGGGCCAACGACAAAAGCTCATCGCTCTAAGCCTTGACTTACGAGTTATTTTGGTGAAAAAAGGTTGTTTGGGTTCTCAAAATCGGTCTTTATAGTTTGTCAGAAGATACGGGCTTATCGGAGTTGGATACGTGAAACGATATGAGTGTGATAAAAGCCGATGAAAAAGCTGTAAGGCTAGGTTTGAGTCTGTTTGGACCTAGTTCTACCGAAAACGGGCCAACGACCAAAACTCATAGCTATAAGCCATGACTTATGAGTTATTTTTGTGAAAAAACGCGAGTTTGGACTCTCAAAATCCGCCTTCATAGTTTGTCAAGAAGATACGAAGCCAACTAGAGTTGGAATACATGAAACGGTATGAGTGTGATAAAAGCCGATGGAAAAGCTGTCGGGCTAGGTTTGAGCTGTTTGGACCTAGGTCTATCCGAAACGGGCCAACACCCAAAACTCATAGCTATAAGCCACGACTTATGAGTTATTTTGGTGAAAAAATATAGTTTGGGCCCTCAAAATCGGCCTTCATAGTTTTTTAAGAAGATATGGGCCAAGCTGGACTTGGAATACGTGAAACGGTATGAGAGCGAGAAAAGCCGACGAAACACTCGTCGAGTTAGGTTGGAGCGAGTTGGACCTACTTCGATGCGAAACGGGCCAATGACAAAAGCTCATCGTTCGAAGCCATGACTTACGAGTTATTTTGGTGAAAAAAGGTAGTTTGGGCTCTCAAAATCGGTCTTTATAGTTTGTAAAGAAGGTACGGGCTAACTGGAGTTGGAATACGTGAAACGATATGAGTGTGATAAAAGCGATGAAAAAGCTGTAAGGCTAGGTTTGAGTCTGTTTGGACCTAGTTCTACCGAAAACGGGCCAATGACCAAAACTCATAGCTATAAGCCACGACTTATGAGTTATTTTGGTGAAAAAATATAGTTTGGGCCCTCAAAATCGGCATTCATAGTTTTTTAAGAAGATATGGGCCAACTGGACTTGGAATACGTGAAACGGTATGAGAGAGATAAAAGCCGACGAAACATTGTAGGGCTAGGTTGGAGCGGTTTGGACCTAGTTCGATGCGAAACGGGCCGACGACAAAACCTCATTGCTCTAAGCCATGACTTACGAGTTATTTTTGTGAAAAAAGGTTGTTTGGGATCTCAAAATATGTTTTCATAGTTTGTCGAAGATACGGGCTTACTTGGAGTTGGATACGTGAAACGATATGAGTGTGATAAAAGCTGATGAAAAAGCTCGTAAGGCTAGGTTTGAGTCTGTTTGGACCTAGTTCTACCGAAAACGGGCAACGACCAAAACTCATAGCTATAAGCCATGACTTATGAGTTATTTTGGTGAAAAAACGTAGTTTGGGCTCTCAAAATCTGCCTTTATAGTTTGTCAAGAAGATACGGGCCAACTAGAGTTTGAATACGTGAAACGGTATGAGTGTGATAAAAGCCGATGGAAAAGCTGTCGAGGCTAGGTTTGAGATCTGTTTGGACCTAGGTCTATTCGAAACGGGCCAACAACCAAAACTCATAGCTATAAGCCACGACTTATTAGTTATTTTGGTGAAAAAATATAGTTTGGGCCCTCAAAATCAGCCTTCATAGTTTTTTAAGAAGATATGTGCCAACTTGGACTTGGAATACGTGAAACGGTATGAGAGCGATAAAAGCGACGAAACACTCGTCGGGTTAGGTTGGAGCGGTTTGGACCTAGTTCGGTGCGAAACGGCCAACGATAACGACTCATCGCTCTAAGCCTAGACTTACGTGTTAATTTGGGAAACAAAAGGTTGTTTGGGATCTCAAAATCGGTTTTCATAGTTTGTCGAGGAGATACGGGGTTACTGGAGTTAGAATACGTGAAACGATATCGGTGTGATAAAAGCCGATGAAAAAGCTGTAAGGCTAGGTTTGAGTCTGTTTGGACCTAGTTCTACCGAAAACGGGCCAACGACCAAAACTCATAGCTATAAGCCATGACTTATGAGTTATTTTGGTGAAAAAACATAGTTTGGGCTCTCAAAATCTGCCTTTATAGTTTGTCGAAGATACGGGCCAACTATAGTTGGAATACATGAAACGGTATGAGTGTGATAAAAGCTGATGGAAAAGCTGTCGAGGCTAGGTTTGAGTCTGTTTGGACCTATGTCTATCCGAAACCGGCTAACAACCAAAACTCATAGCTATAAGCCACGACTTATGAGTTATTTTGGTGGAAAAATATAGTTTGGGCCCTCAAAATCGGCATTCATAGTTTTTTAAGAAGATATGGGCCAACTTGGACTTGGAATACGTGAAATGGTATGAGAGAGATAAAAGCCGACGAAACACTCGTAGGGCTAGGTTGGAGCGAGTTTGGACCTAGTTCGATGCAAAACGGCCAACGATAAAAGCTCATCTCTCTAAGCCTAGACTTACGTGTTAATTTGGGAAACAAAAGGTTGTTTGGGATCTCAAAATCGGTCTTCATAGTTTGTCGAAGATACGGGCTTACTGGAGTTGGATCGGTGAAACGATATGAGTGTGATAAAAGCCGATGAAAAACGCGTAAAGCTAGGTTTGAGCTTTTGGACCTAGTTCTACGGAAATGGGCCAACGACCAAAACTCATAGCTATAAGCCATGACTTATGAGTTATTTTGGTGAAGAAACATAGTTTGGGCTCTCAAAATCTGCCTTTATAGTTTGTCGAAGATACGGGCCAACTAGAGTTAGAATACGTGAAACGGTATGAGTGTGATAAAAGCCGATGGAAAAGCTGTCGAGGCTAGGTTTGAGCTATTTGGATCTAAGTCTATCCGAAACGGGCCAACAACCAAAACTCATAGCTATAAGCCACGACTTATTAGTTATTTTGTTGAAAAAATATAGTTTGGGCCCTCAAAATCGGCATTCATAGTTTTTTAAGAAGATATGGGCCAACTGGACTTGGAATACGTGAAATGGTATGAGAGAGAGAAAAGCCGACGAAACACCTGTAGGGCTAGGTTGGAGCGGTTTGGACCTAGTTCGATGCGAAACCGGCCAACGATAAAAGCTCATCGCTCTAAGCCTAGACTTACGTGTTAATTTGGGAAACAAAAGGTTGTTTGGGATCTCAAAATCGGTTTTCATAGTTTGTCGAGGAGATACGGGCTTATCGGAGTTAGAATACGTGAAACGATATCGGTGTGATAAAAACTTATGAAAAAGCCGTAAGGCTAGGTTTGACTCGTTTGGACCTAGTTCTACCGAAAATGGGCCAACGACCAAAACTCATAGCTATAAGCCATGACTTATGAGTTATTTTGGTGAAAAAACATAGTTTGGGCTCTCAAAATCCGCCTTTATAGTTTGTCAAGAAGATACGGGCCAACTAGAGTTGGAATACATGAAACGGTATGAGTGTGATAAAAGCTGATGGAAAAGCTGTCGAGGCTAGGTTTGAGTCTGTTTGGACCTAGGTCTATCCGAAACCGGCTAACAACCAAAACTCATAGCTATAAGCCACGACTTATGATTTATTTTGGTGGAAAAATATAGTTTGGGCCCTCAAAATCGGCATTCATAGTTTTTTAAGAAGATATGGGCCAACTGGACTTGGAATACGTGAAACGGTATGAGAGAGATAAAAGCCGACGAAACACCGTAGGTCTAGGTTGGAGCGAGTTTGGACCTAGTTCGATGCGAAACGGGCCAACGACAAAAGCTCATCGCTCTAAGCCTTGACTTACGAGTTATTTTGGTGAAAAAAGGTTGTTTGGGATCTCAAAATCGGTCTTCATAGTTTGTCAGAAGATATGGGCTTACTCGGAGTTGGATCCGTGAAACGATATGAGTGTGATAAAAGCTGATGAAAAAGCTGTAAAGCTAGGTTTGAGTCTGTTTGGACCTAGTTCTACCGAAAACGGGCCAACGACCAAAACTCATAGCTATAAGCCATGACTTATGAGTTATTTTGTTGAAAAAACGTAGTTTGAGTCGTCAAAATCTTCATTCATAGTTTGTCAAGAAGATACGAGCCAACTAGAGTTGGAATACGTGAAACGTATGAGTGTGATAAAAGCGATGGAAAAGCTGTCGAGCTAGGTTTGAGTCTGTTTGGACCTAGGTCTATCCGAAACCGGCCAACAACCAAAACTCATAGCTATAAGCCACGACTTATGAGTTATTTTGGTGGAAAAATATAGTTTGGGCCCTCAAAATCGGCATTCATAGTTTTTTAAGAAGATATGGGCCAAGCTGGACTTGGAATACGTGAAACGATATGAGAGAGATAAAAGCGACGAAACACCGTAGGTCTAGGTTGGAGCGGTTTGGACCTAGTTCGATGCGAAACGGGCCAACGACAAAAGCTCATCGCTCTAAGCCTTGACTTACGAGTTATTTTGGTGAAAAAAGGTTGTTTGGGTTCTCAAAATCGGTCTTTATAGTTTGTCAGAAGATACGGGCTTACTCGGAGTTGGATATGTGAAACGATATGAGTGTGATAAAAGCCGATGAAAAAGCTGTAAGGCTAGGTTTGAGTCGTTTGGACCTAGTTCTACCGAAAACGGACCAACGACCAAAACTCATAGCTATAAGCCATGGCTTATGAGTTATTTTCGTGAAAAAAGCGAGTTTGGACTCTCAAAATATGCCTTCATAGTTTGTCAAGAAGATACGGGCCAACTAGAGTTGGAATACGTGAAACGGTATGAGTGTGACAAAAGCCGATGGAAAAGCTGTCGGGCTAGGTTTGAGCTATTTGGACCTAGGTCTATGTGAAACGGGCCAACAACCAAAACTCATAGCTATAAGCCACGACTTATGAGTTCTTTTGGTGAAAAAATGTAGTTTGGGCCCTCAAAATCGACCTTTATAGTTTTTTAAGAAGATATGGGCCAATTGGACTTAGAATACGTGAAACGGTATGAGAGCGATAGAAGCCGACGAAACACTCGTCGGGTTAGGTTGGAGCGAGTTTAGACCTAGTTCGATGCGAAACGGCCCAACGACAAAAGCTCATCGCTCGTAAGCCTTGACTTACGAGTTATTTTGGTGAAAAAAGGTAGTTTGGGCTCTTAAAATCGGTCTTCATAGTTTGTAAAGAAGCTACGAGCTAAATGGCGTTGGAATATGTGAAACGATATCGGTGTGATAAAAGCCGATGAAAAAGCTGCAAGGCTATGTTTGAGTCTGTTTGGACCTAGTTCTACCGAAAATGGGCTAATGACCAAAACTCATAGCTATAAGCCATGACTTATGAGTTATTTTGGTGAAAAAACGTAGTTTGGGCTCTCAAAATCTACCTTCATAGTTTGTCAAGAAGATACGGGCCAACTAGAGTTGGAATACGTGAAACGGTATGAGTGTGATAAAAGCTGATGGAAGAATTATCGGGCTAGGTTTGAGTCTGTTTGGACCTAGTTCTATCTTAAACGGGCCAACAACCAAAACTCATAGCTATAAGCCACGACTTATGAGTTATTTTGGTGAAAAAATGTAATTTGGAGCCTCAAAATCAGCCTTCATAGTTTTTTAAGAAGATATGGGCCGAACTTGGACTAGGAATACGTGAAACGAGTATTAGAGCGATAAAAGCCGACGAAACACTCTCGGGCTAGGTTGGAGCGGTTTGGACCTAGTTCGATGCGAAACGGGCCAACGACAAAAGCTCATCGCTCTAAGCCTTGACTTATGAGTTATTTTGGTGAAAAAAGGTTGTTTGGGATCTCAAAATCGGTCTTCATATTTTGTCGAGGAGATACGGGCTAATCGTAGTTGGAATACGTGAAACGATATCGGTGTGATAAAAGCCGATGAAAAAGCCGTAAGGCTAGGTTTGAGTCCGTTTGGACCTAGTTCTACCGGAAATGGGCTAATGACCAAAACTCATAGCTATAAGCCATGACTTATGAGTTATTTTGGTGAAAAAACGTAGTTTGGGCTCTCAAAATCTACCTTCATAGTTTGTCGAAGATACGGGCCAACTAGAGTTGGAATACGTGAAACGGTATGAGTGTGATAAAAGCCGATGGAAAAGCTGTCGAGCTAGGTTTGAGTCTGTTTGGACCTAGTTCTACCGAAAACGAGCCAACGACCAAAACTCATAGCTATAAGTCATGACTTATAAGTTATTTTAGTGAAAAAACGTAGTTTGGGCTTTAAAAATCTTCTTTCATAGTTTGTCAAGAAGATACGGGCCAACTAGAGTTGGAATACGTGAAACACTATGAGTGTGATGAAAACCGATGGAAAAGCTGTTAGGCTAGGTTTGAGTCTGTTTGGACCTAGGTCTATCCGAAACGGACCAACAACCAAAACTCATAGCTATAAGCCATGACTTATGAGTTATTTTGTTGAAAAAATATAGTTTGAGCCCTCAAAATCGGCATTCATAGTTTTTTAAGAAGATATGGGCCAATCTGGACTTGGAATACGTGAAACGGTATGAGAGCGATAAAAGCGATGAAACACTCGTCGAGTTAGGTTGGAGCGAGTTTGGACCCACTTCGATGCGAAACAAGCCTACGACAAAAGCTCATCGCTCTAAGTCGTGACTTATGAGTTATTTTGGTGAAAAAAGTTGTTTGGGATCTCAAAATCGGTTTTCATAGTTTGTCGAGGAGATACGGGCTAACTTGGACTTGGAATACGTGTAACGATATCGGTGTGATAAAAGCGATGAAAAAACTATAACGCTAGGTTTGAGCTTTTTGGACCTAGTTCTACCGATAACGGGCCAACGATCAAAACTCATAGCTATAAGCCACGACTTATGAGTTATTTTGGTGAAAAAATATAGTTTGGGCCCTCAAAATCGGCATTCATAGTTTTTTAAGAAGATATGGGCCAAGCTGGACTTGGAATACGTGAAACGGTATGAGAGAGATAAAGCCGACGAAACACCTGTAGGGTTAGATTGGTGAAAAAAAGTTGTTTGGGATCTCAAAATCGGTTTTCATAGTTTGTCGAAGATACGGGCTTACTCGGAGTTGGATATGTGAAACGATATGAGTGTGATAAAAGCCGATGAAAAAGCTGTAAGGCTAGGTTTGAGTCTGTTTGGACCTAGTTCTACCGAAAACGGACCAACGACCAAAACTCATAGCTATAAGCCATGACTTATGAGTTATTTTGGTGAAAAAACGCAGTTTGGACTCTCAAAATCCGCCTTCATAGTTTGTCGGGAAGATACGTGCCAACTAGAGTTGGAATACGTGAAACGGTTTAAGTGTGATAAAAGCTGATGAAAAAGCTGTCGAGCTAGGTTTGAGCTATTTCGACCTAGGTCTATGTGAAACGGGCCAACAACCAAAACTCATAGGTAGAAGCCACGACTTATGAGTTCTTTTGGTGAAAAAATATAGTTTGGGCCCTCAAAATCGGCTTTCATAGTTTTTTAAGAAGATATGGGCCAATTGGACTTAGAATACGTGAAACGGTATGAGAGCGATAAAAACTAACGAAACACGGTCGGGTTAGGTTGGAGCGAGTTTAGACATAGTTCGATGCGAAACGGGCCAACGACAAAAGCTCATCGCTCGAAGCCGTGACTTACGAGTTATTTTGGTGAAAAAAGGTAGTTTGGGCTCTCAAAATCGGTCTTCATAGTTTGTAAAGAAGCAATGGGCTAACCGGAATTGGAATATGTGAAACGATATCGGTGTGATAAAAGCCGATGAAAAACGCGTAAGGCTAGGTTTGAGTCTGTGTGGACCTAGTTCTACCAAAAACGAGCCAACGACCAAAACTCATAGCTATAAGACATGACTTATGAGTTATTTTGGTGAAAAAAAGTAGTTTGGCCTCTAAAAATCTTCCTTCATAGTTTGTCAAGAAGATACGAAGCCAACTAGAGTTGGAATACGTGAAACGGTATGAGTGTGATGAAAACCGATGGACAAACCGTCGAGCTAGGTTTGAGTCTGTTTGGACCTAGGTCTATCCGAAGCCGGCCAACAACCAAAACTCATAGCTATAAGCCACGACTTATGAGTTATTTTGTTGAAAAAATATAGTTTGGGCCCTCAAAATCGGCCTTCATAGTTTTTTAAGAAGATATGGGCCAACTAGACTTTGAATACGTGAAACGGTATGAGAGCGATAAAAGCCGACGAAACGCTTTCGGGTTAGGTTGGAGTAGTTTGGACCTAGTTCGATGCGAAACAAGCCAACGACTAAAGCTCATCGCTCTAAGCCGTGACTTACGAGTTATTTTTGTGAAAAAAGGTAGTTTGGGCTCTCAAAATCGGTCTTCATAGTTTGTAAAGAAGGTACGGGCTAACGGGAGTCGGAATACGTGAAACGATATCGGTGTGATAAAAGCCGATGAAAAAACTATAAGGCTAGGTTTGAGTCGTTTGGACCTAGTTCTACCGAAAACGGGCCAACGACCAAAACTCATAGGTATAAGCCATGACTTATGAGTTATTCGGTGAAAAAACGCAGTTTGGACTCTCAAAATCTGCCTTCATAGTTTGTCAGAAGATACGGGCGAACTAGAGTTGGAATACGTGAAACGATATGAGTGTGATAAAAGCCGATGTGAAAACCGTTAGGCTAGGTTTGAGCTATTTGGACCTAGGTCTATGTGAAACGGGCCGACAACCAAAACTCATAGCTATAAGCCACGACTTATGAGTTCTTTTGGTGAAAAAATATAGTTTGGGCCCTCAAAATCAGCCTTCATAGTTTTTTAAGAAGATATGTGCCAATTGGACTTAGAATACGTGAAACGGTATGAGAGCGATAAAAGCCGACGAAACACCGTCGGGTTAGGTTAGAGCGAGTTTGGACCTAGTTCGATGCGAAACGGGCCAACGACAAAAGCTCATCGCTCTAAGCCGTGACTTACGAGTTATTTTGGTGAAAAAAGGTTGTTTGGTTTCTCAAAATCGGTCTTTATAGTTTGTCGAAGATACGGGCTTACTAGAGTTGGATACGTGAAATGATATGAGTGTGATAAAAGCCGATGAAAAAGCTGTAAGGCTAGGTTTGAGTCTGTTTGGACCTAGTTCTACTGGAAACGGGCCAACGACCAAAACTCATAGCTATAAGCCATGACTTATGAGTTATTTTGGTGAAAAAACGCGAGTTTGGACTCTCAAAATCCGCCTTCATAGTTTGTCGGGAAGATACGGGCCAACTAGAGTTGGAATACGTCAAACGGTATGAGTGTGATAAAAGCCGATGGAAAAACTTTCGAGCTAGGTTTGAGCTATTTGGACCTAGGTCTATCCGAAACGGGCCAACAACAAAAACTCATAGCTATAAGCCACGACTTATGAGTTATTTTGGTGAAAAAATATAGTTTGGGCCCTCAAAATCGGCCTTCATAGTTTTTTAAGAAGATATGGGCCAACTGGAATTGGAATACGTGAAACGGTATGAGAGCGATAAAAGCCGATGAAACACTCGTAGGGTTAGATTGGAGCGAGTTGGACCTAGTTGGATGCGAAACGGGCAAACGACAAAACCTCATCGCTCTAAGCTTGTGACTTACGAGTTATTTTTGTGAAAAAAGGTTGTTTGGGATCTCAAAATAAGTCTTCATAGTTTGTCAATAAGATACGGCCTAACCGGAGTTGGAATACGTGAAACGATATCGGAGTGATAAAAGCCGATGAAAAAACTATAAGGCTAGGTTTGAGTCTGTTTGGACCTAGTTCTACGGAAACGGACCAACGACCAAAACTCATAGCTATAAGGCATGACTTATGAGTTATTTTAGTGAAAAAACGTAGTTTGGGCTCTAAAAATCTTCCTTCATAGTTTGTCAAGTAGATACGGGCCAACTAGAGTTGGAATACGTGAAACGGTATGAGTGTGATGAAAACCGATGGAAAAGCTGTCGAGCAAGGTTTGAGTCTGTTTGGACCTAGGTCTATCTAAAACGGCCCAACAACCAAAACTCATAGCTATAAGCCATGACTTATGAGTTATTTTAGTGAAAAAATATAGTTTGGGCCCTCAAAATCGGCATTCATAGTTTTTTAAGAAGATATGGGCCAACTGGACTTGGAATACGTGAAACGGTATGAGAGAGATAAAAACTTACGAAACACTATAGGGTTAGGTTGGAGCATTTTGGACTTAGTTCGATGCGAAACGGGCCAATGACAAAAGCTCATCGCTCTAAGCCTTGACTTACGAGTTATTTTGGTGAAAAAAGGTTGTTTGGGATCTAAAAATCAATTTTCATAGTTTGTCAAGGAGACACGGGCTAACTGGAGTTGGAATACGTGAAACGATACCGAGTGTGATAAAAGCCGATGAAAAAGCCGTAAGGCTAGGTTTGAGTCTGTTTGGACCTAGTTCTACCGAAAATGGGCTAATGACCAAAACTCAAAGCTATAACCCATGACTTATGAGTTATTTTGGTGAAAAAACGTAGTTTGGGCTCTCAAAATCTGCCTTCATAGTTTGTCGAAGATACGGGCCAACTAGAGTTGGAATACGTGAAACGGTATGAGTGTGATAAAAGCTGATAGAAAAAATTTCGAGCTAGGTTTGAGCTATTTGGACCTAGGTCTATCCGAAACGGGCCAACAACAAAAACTTATAGCTATAAGCCACGACTTATGAGTTATTTTGGTGAAAAAATATAGTTTAGGCCCTCAAAATCAGCCTTCATAGTTTTTTAAGAAGATATGGGCCAACTGGACTTGGAATACGTGAAACGGTATGAGAGCGATAAAAGCCGATGAAACACCGTAGGGTTAGATTGGAGCGAGTTTGGACCTAGTTGGATGCAAAACGGGCAAACGACAAAACCTCATCGCTCTAAGCCGTGACTTACGAGTTATTTTTGTGAAAAAAGGTTGTTTGGGATCTCAAAATAAGTCTTCATAGTTTGTCGATAAGATACGGGCTAACTGGAGTTAGAATACGTGAAACGATATTAGTGTGATAAAAGCCGATGAAAAACTATAAGGCTAGGTTTGAGTTGTTTGGACCTAGTTCTACCGGAAACGGACAACGACCAAAACTCATAGCTATAAGGCATGACTTATGAGTTATTTTTGTGAAAAAACGTAGTTTGGGCTCTAAAAATCTTCCTTCATAGTTTGTCAAGTAGATACGGGCCAACTAGAGTTGGACTACGTGAAACGGTATGAGTGTGATGAAAACCGATGGAAAAGCTGTCGGGCTAGGTTTGAGTCTGTTTGGACCTAGGTCTATCCGAAACGGGCCAACAACCAAAACTCAAAGCTATAAGCCACGACTTATGAGTTATTTTGTTGAAAAAATATAGGTTGAGCCCTCAAAATCGGCATTCATAGTTTTTTAAAAAGATATGGGCCAAGCTGGACTTGGAATACGTGAAACGGTATGAGAGCGATAAAAGCGACGAAACGCTTGTCGGGTTAGGTTGGAGAAGTTTGGACCTAGTTCGATGCGAAACGGGCCAACGACAAAAGCTCATCGCTCTAAGCCGTGACTTACGAGTCATTTTGGTGAAAAAAGGTAATTTG
This sequence comes from Dovyalis caffra, assembly GCA_963924115.1. Lineage (NCBI taxonomy): Eukaryota > Viridiplantae > Streptophyta > Magnoliopsida > Malpighiales > Salicaceae > Dovyalis > Dovyalis caffra. The sequence goes on from CAWUPB010001183.1 coordinate 526,957, forward strand.
GGCTCACAAAATCGGTTTTCATAGTTTGTTAAGCGAGCACGGGCTAACTGGAGTTGGAATACGTGAAACGATATCAATGTGATAAAAGCGATGAAAAAACTATAAGGCTAGGTTTGAGTCTGTTTGGACCTAGTTCTACCGAAAATGGGCTAATGACCAAAACTCATAGCTATAAGCCATGACTTATGAGTTATTTTGGTGAAAAAACGTAGTTTGGGCTCTCAAAATCTGCCTTCATAGTTTGTCAAGAAGATACGTGCCAACTAGAGTTGGAATACGTGAAATGGTATGAGTGTGATAAAAGCCGATGGAAAAGCTGTCGAGCTAGGTTTGAGCCGTTTGGAGCTCGGTCTATACGAAACGGGCCAACAACCAAAACTCATAGTTATAAGCCACGACTTATGAGTTATTTTTACGAAAAAATATAGTTTGGGCTCTCAAAATCGGCCTTCATAATTTTTTAAAAAGATATGGGCCAACTGGACTTGGAATACGTGAAACGGTATGACGGCGATAAAAGCCGACGAAACACCTGTAGGGCTAGGTTGGAGCGGTTTGGACCTAGTTCGATGCGAAACGGGCCAACGACAAAACCTCATCGCTCTAAGCCTTGACTTACGAGTTATTTTGGTGAAAAAAGGTAGTTTGGGATCTCAAAATCGGTCTTCATAGTTTGTCGAGGAGATACGGGCTAACCTGGAGTTGGAATACGTGAAACGATATGAGTGTGATAAAAGCTGATGAAAAAGCTGTAAGGCTAGGTTTGAGTCTGTTTGGACCTAGTTCTACCGGAAATGGGCTAATGACCAAAACTCCTAGCTATAAGCCATGACTTATGAGTTATTTTGGTGAAAAAACGTAGTTTGAGCTCTCAAAATCTACCTTCATAGTTTGTCAAGAAGATTCGGGCCAACTAGAGTTGGAATACGTGAAACGAGTATGAGTGTGATAAAAGCCGATGGGAAAAGCTGTCGGGTTAGGTTTGAGTTCGTTTGGACCTAGGTCTATCCGAAACGGGACAACAACCAAAACTCATAGCTATAAGCCACGACTTATGAGTTATTTTGTTGAAAAAATATAGTTTGAGCCCTCAAAATCGGCATTCATAGTTTTTTAAAAAGATATGGGCCAACTGGGCTTGGAATACGTGAAACGGTATGAGAGCGATAAAAGCGACGAAACGCTTGTCGGGTTAGGTTGGAGAAGTTTGGACCTAGTTCGATGCGAAACGGGCCAACGACAAAAGCTCATCGCTCTAAGCCGTGACTTACGAGTCATTTTGGTGAAAAAAGGTAGTTTGGGCTCTCAAAATCGGTCTTCATAGTTTGTAAAGCGGTACGGGCTAACTGGAGTTGGAATACGTGAAACGATATCAATGTGATAAAAGCCGATGAAAAAGCTGTAAGGCTAGGTTTGAGCTTTTTGGACCTAGTTCTACCGAAAACGGGCCAACGACCAAAACTCATAGCTATAAGCCATGACTTCGAGTTAATTTGGTGAAAAAACGTAGTTTGGGCTCTCAAAATCTACCTTCATAGTTTGTCAAGAAGATACGGGCCAACTAGAGTTGGAATACGTGAAACGATATGAGTGTGATAAAAGCCGATGGAAAAACTTTCGAGCTAGGTTTGAGCTCTTTGGACCTAGGTCTATCCGAAACGGGCCAACAACAAAAACTCATAGCTATAAGCCACGACTTATGAGTTATTTTAGTGAAAAAATATAGTTTGGGCCCTCAAAATCAGCCTTCATAGTTTTTTAAGAAGATATGGGCCAACTGGACTTGGAATACGTGAAACGGTATGAGAGCGATAAAAGCCGATGAAACACTCGTAGGGTTAGATTGGAGCGAGTTTGGACCTAGTTGGATGCAAAACGGGCAAACGACAAAACCTCATCGCTCTAAGCCGTGACTTACGAGTTATTTTTGTGAAAAAAGGTTGTTTGGGATCTCAAAATAAATCTTCATAGTTTGTCAATAAGATACGGGCAAGCCGGAGTTGGAATACGTGAAACGATATCGGTGTGATAAAAGCCGATGAAAAAACTATAAGGCTAGGTTTGAGTCTGTTTGGACCTAGTTCTACCGGAAACGGACCAACGACCAAAACTCATAGCTATAAGGCATGACTTATGAGTTATTTTAGTGAAAAAACGTAGTTTGGGCTCTAAAAATCTTCCTTCATAGTTTGTCAAGTAGATACGGGCCAACTAGAGTTGGACTACGTGAAACGGTATGAGTGTGATGAAAACCGATGGAAAAGCTGTCGGGCTAGGTTTGAGTTCGTTTGGACCTAGGTCTATCCGAAACGGGCCAACAACCAAAACTCAAAGCTATAAGCCACGACTTATGAGTTATTTTGTTGAAAAAATATAGGTTGAGCCCTCAAAATTAGCATTCATAGTTTTTTAAAAAGATATGGGCCAACTTGGACTTGGAATACGTGAAACGGTATGAGAGCGATAAAAGCGACGAAACGCTTGTCGGGTTAGGTTGGAGAAGTTTGGACCTAGTTCGATGCGAAACGGGCCAACGACAAAAGCTCATCGCTCTAAGCCGTGACTTACGAGTCATTTTGGTGAAAAAAGGTAATTTGGGCTCTCAAAATCGGTTTTCATAGTTTGTAAAGCGGTACGGGCTAACTGGAGTTGGAATACGTGAAACGATATCAATGTGATAAAAGCCGATGAAAAAACTATAAGGCTAGGTTTGAGTCTGTTTGGACCTAGTTCTACCGAAAATGGGCTAATGACCAAAACTCATAGCTATAAGCCATGACTTATGAGTTATTTTGGTGAAAAAACGTAGTTTGGGCTCTCAAAATCCGCCTTCATAGTTTGTCAAGAAGATACGTGCCAACTAGAGTTGGAATACGTGAAACGGTATGAGTGTGATGAAAACCGATGGACAAGCCGTCGAGCTAGGTTTGAGTCGTTTGGACTCAGGTCTATCCGAAGCGGCCAACAACCAAAACTCATAGCTATAAGCCACGACTTATGAGTTATTTTGTTGAAAAAATATAGTTTGGGCCCTCAAAATCAGCCTTCATAGTTTTTTAAGAAGATATGGGCCAACTAGACTTGGAATACGTGAAACGGTATGAGAGCGATAAAAGCCGACGAAACGCTTGTCGGGTTAGGTTGGAGTAGTTTGGACCTAGTTCGATGCGAAACAAGCCAACGACTAAAGCTCATCGCTCTAAGCCTTGACTTACGAGTTATTTTGGTGAAAAAAGGTTGTTTGGGATCTCAAAATCGGTCTTCATAGTTTGTCGAGGAGATACGGGCTAACTGGAGTTGGAATACGTGAAACGATATCGGTGTGATAAAAGCCGATGAAAAAGCTGTAAGGCTAGGTTTGAGTCTGTTTGGACCTGGTTCTACCGGAAATGGGCTAATGACCAAAACTCATAGCTATAAGCCATGACTTATGAGTTATTTTGGTGAAAAAACGTAGTTTGGGCTCTCAAAATCTTCCTTCATAGTTTGTCAAGAAGATCCGGGCCAACTAGAGTTGGAATACGTGAAACGGTATGAGTGTGATAAAAGCGATGGAAAAACTTTCGAGCTAGGTTTGAGTCGTTTGGAGCTCGGTCTATCCGAAACGGACCAACAACCAAAACTCATAGTTATAAGCCACGACTTATGAGTTATTTTTCTAAAAAAATATAGTTTGGGTCCTCAAAATCGGCCTTCATAGTTTTTTAAAAAGATATGGGCCAACTGGACTTGGAATACGTGAAACGGTATGACAGCGATAAAAGCCGACGAAACACTCGTAGGGCTAGGTTGGAGAAGTTTGGACCTAGTTCGATGCGAAATGGGCCAACGACAAAACCTCATTGCTCTAAGCCTTGACTTACGAGTTATTTTGGTGAAAAAAGGTAGTTTGGGATCTCAAAATCGGTCTTCATAGTTTGTTAAGGAGATACGGGCTAAGCTGGAGTTGGAATACGTGAAACGATATGAGTGTGATAAAAGCTGAAGAAAAAGCTGTAAGGCTAGGTTTGAGTCATGTTTGGACCTAGTTCTACCGGAAATGGGCTAATGACCAAAACTCCTAGGTATAAGCCATGACTTATGAGTTATTTTGGTGAAAAAACGTAGTTTGGGCTCTCAAAATCCACCTTCATAGTTTGTCAAGAAGATACGGGCCAACTAGAGTTGGAATACGTGAAACGATATGAGTGTGATAAAAGCCGATGGAAAAGCTGTCGAGCTAGGTTTGAGCTCGTTTGGACCTAGGTCTATCCGAAACGGGACAACAACCAAAACTCATAGCTATAAGCCACGACTTATGAATTATTTCGTTGAAAAAATATAGTTTGAGCCCTCAAAATCGGCATTCATAGTTTTTTAAGAAGATATGGGCCAAGCTGGACTTGGAATACGTGAAACGGTATAAGAGCGATAAAAGCGACGAAACGCCGTCGGGTTAGGTTGGAGAAGTTTGGACCTAGTTCGATGCGAAACGGGCCAACGACAAAAGCTCATCGCTCTAAGCCGTGACTTACGCGTCATTTTGGTGAAAAAAGGTAGTTTGGGCTCTCAAAATCGGTCTTCATAGTTTGTAAAGCGGTACGGGCTAACTGGAGTTGGAATACGTGAAACGATATCGGTGTGATAAAAGCTGATGAAAAAGCTGTAAGGCTAGGTTTGAGCTTTTTGGACCTAGTTCTACCGAAAACGGGCCAACGACCAAAACTCATAGCTATAAGCCATGACTTCGAGTTAATTTGGTGAAAAAATGTAGTTTGGGCTCTCAAAATCTTCCTTCATAGTTTGTCAGAAGATACGTGCCAACTAGAGTTGGAATACGTGAAACGGTATAAGTGTGATAAAAGCGATGGAAACACCGTCGAGCTAGGTTTGAAGTCTGTTTGGACCTCGGTACTATCCGAAACGAGCCAACAACCAAAACTCATAGCTATAAGCCACGACTTATGAGTTATTTTTACGAAAAAATATAGTTTGGGCCCTCAAAATCGGCCTTCATAATTTTTTAAAAAGATAAGGGCCAACTAGACTTGGAATACGTGAAATGGTATGACAGCGATAAAAGCCGACGAAACACCTTGTAGGGCTAGGTTGGAGCGAGTTTGGACCTAGTTCGATGCGAAACGGGCCAACGATAAAAGTTCATCGCTCTAAGCCTTGACTTACGAGTTATTTTGGTGAAAAAAGGTTGTTTGGGATCTCAAAATCGGTCTTCATAGTTTGTCGAGGAGATACGGGCTAGCTGGAGTTGGAATACGTGAAACGATATGAGTGTGATAAAAGCGATGAAAAGACTCGTAAGGCTAGGTTTGAGTCTGTTTGGACCTAGTTCTACCAAAAATGGGCTAATGACCAAAACTCATAGCTATAAGCCATGACCGATGCGTTATTTTTGTGAAAAAACGTAGTTTGGGCTCTCAAAATCTACCTTCATAGTTTGTCAAGAAGATACGGGCCAACTAGAGTTGGAATACGTGAAACGGTATGAGTGTGATAAAAGCTGATGGAAAAACTTTCGGGCTAGGTTTGAGTCTGTTTGGACCTCGGTCTATACGAAACGGGCCAACAACCAAAACTCATTGTTATAAGCCACGACTTATGAGTTATTTTTCTAAAAAAATATAGTTTGGGTCCTCAAAATCAGCCTTCATAGTTTTTTAAAAAGATATGGGCCAAGCTGGACTTGGAATACGTGAAACGGTATGACGAGCGATAAAAGCGATGAAACACCGTAGGGTTAGATTGGAGCGGTTTGGACCTAGTTGGATGCGAAACGGGCAAACGACAAAACCTCATCGCTCTAAGTCTGTGACTTACGAGTTATTTTTGTGAAAAAAGGTTGTTTGGGATCTCAAAATAAGTCTTCATAGTTTGTCGATAAGATACGGGCTAACTGGAGTTGGAATACGTGAAACGATATCGGTGTGATAAAAATGATGAAAAAACTATAAGGCTAGGTTTGAGTCTGTTTGGACCTAGTTCTACCGGAAACGGACCAACGACCAAAAACTCATAGCTATAAGCCACGACTTATGAGTTCTTTTGGTGAAAAAATATAGTTTGGGCTCTCAAAATCGGCCTTGATAGTTTTTAAGAAGATATGGGCCAATTGGACTTGGAATACGTGAAACGGTATGAGAGCGATAAAAGCGATGAAACAACTGTAGGGCTAGATTGGAGCGAGTTTAGACCTAGTTGGATTCGAAACGGGCCAACGACAAAACCTCATCGCTCTAAGCCGTGACTTACGAGTTATTTTTGTGAAAAAAGGTTGTTTGTAATCTCAAAATCTATCTTCATAGTTTGTCAAGAATATACGGGCTAGCTGGAGTTGGAATACGTGAAACGATATCGGTGTGATAAAAGCTGATGAAAAAGCTGTAAGGCTAGGTTTGAGATCGTTTTTGACCTAGTTCTACCGGAAATGGGCTAATGACCAAAACTCATAGCTATAAGCCATGACTTATGAGTTATTTTGGTGAAAAGACGTAATTTGGGCTCTCAAAATCTACCTTCATAGTTTGTCAAGAAGATACGAGCCAACTAGAGTTGGAATACGTGAAACGGTATGAGTGTGATAAAAACTAATGGAAAAGCTGTCGAGGCTAGGTTTAAGTCTGTTTGGACCTAGGTCTATCCGAAACCGGCCAATAACCAAAACTCATAGTTATAAGCCACGACTTATGAGTTATTTTTACGAAAAAATACGGTTTAGGCCCTCAAAATCGGCCTTCATAGTTTTTTAAAAAGATATGGGCCAAGCTGGACTTGGAATACGTGAAACGGTATGACGACGATAAAAGCGACGAAACACCGTAGAGCTAGGTTGGAGCGAGTTTGGACCTACTTCGATGCGAAGCGGGCCAATGAAAAAACCTCATCGCTCTAAGCCGTGACTTACGAGTTATTTTTGTGAAAAAAGGTTGTTTGTGATCTCAAAATCTGTCTTCATGGTTTGTCGAGAATATACGGGCTAACTTGGAGTTGGAATACGTGAAACGATATCGGTGTGATAAAAGCCGATGAAAAAGCTGTAAGGCTAGGTTTGAGTCGTTTTTGACCTAGTTCTACCGGAAATGGGCTAATGACCAAAACTCATAGCTATAAGCCATGACTTTTGAGTTATTTTGGTGAAAAAACGTAGTTTGGGCTCTCAAAATCTACCTTCATAGTTTGTCAAGAAGATACGAGCCAACTAGAGTTGGATACGTGAAACGGTATGAGTGTGATAAAAACTAATGGAAAAGCTGTCGAGCTAGGTTTGAGTCTGTTTGGACCTAGGTCTATCCGAAACAGGCCAACAACCAAAACTCATAGCTATAAGCCATGACTTAAGAGTTATTTTTTTGAAAAAATATAGTTTGAGCCCTCAAAATCGGCATTCATAGTTTTTTAAGAAGATATGGGCCAACTTGACTTGGAATACGTGAAACGGTATGAGAGCGATAAAAGCGACGAAACGCTTGTCGGGTTAGGTTGGAGAAGTTTGGACCTAGTTCGATGCGAAACGGGCCAACGACAAAAGCTCATCGCTCTAAGCCGTGACTTACGAGTCATTTTGGTGAAAAAAGGTAGTTTGGGCTCTCAAAATCGGTCTTCATAGTTTGTAAAGCAGGTAAGGGCTAAGCTGGAGTTGGAATACGTGAAACGATATCGGTGTGATAACAAGCCGATGAAAAACCCGTAAGGCTAGGTTTGAGCTTTTTGGATCTAGTTCTACCAAAAACGGGCCAATGACCCAAACTCATAGCTATAAGCCATGACTTATGAGTTATTTTGGTGAAAAAACGTCGTTTGGGCTCTCAAAATCCGCCTTCATAGTTTGTCAAGAAGATACGAGCCAACTAGAGTTGGAATACACGAAACGGTATGAGTGTGATAAAAGCGATGGAAAAGCTGTCGAGGCTAGGTTTGAAGTCTGTTTGGACCTAGGTCTATCTAAAACGGGCCAACAACCAAAACTCATAGCTATAACCCACGACTTATGAGTTATTTTGGTGAAAAAATATAGTTTGGGCCCTCAAAATCAGCCTTCATAGTTTTTTAAGAAGATATGGGCCAACTGGACTTGGAATACGTGAAACGGTATGAGAGCGATAAAAGCGACGAAACACTCGTAAGGTTAGATTGGAACAGTTTGGACCTAGTTGGATGTGAAACGGGCCAACGACAAAACCTCATCGCTCTAAGCCGTGACTTACGAGTTATTTTTATGAAAAAGGGTTGTTTGGGATCTCAAAATAAGTCTTCATAGTTTGTCAATAAGATAAGGGCTAACTTGGATTTGGAATACGTGAAACGATATCGGTGTGATAAAAGCCGATGAAAAAAGCTGTAAGGCTAGGTTTGAGTCTGTTTGGACCTAGTTCTACCGGAAACGGACCAACGACCAAAACTCATAGCTATAAGCCATGACTTATGAGTTATTTTAGTGAAAAAACGTAGTTTGGGCTCTAAAAATCTTCCTTCATAGTTTGTCAGAAGATACGGGCCAACTAGAGTTGGAATACGTGAAACGATATGAGTGTGATGAAAGCTGATGGAAAAGCTGTCGAGCTAGGTTTGAGTCTGTTTGGACCTAGGTCTATACGAAACGGACCAACAACCAAAACTCATAGCTATAAGCCACGACTTATGAGTTATTTTGTTGAAAAAATATAGTTTGAGCCCTCAAAATCGGCATTCATAGTTTTTTAAGAAGATATGGGCCAAGCTGGACTTGGAATACGTGAAACGGTATGAGAGCGATAAAAGCGACGAAACGCTTGTCGGGTTAGGTTGGAGAAGTTTGGACCTAGTTCGATGCGAAACGGGCCAACGACAAAAGCTCATCGCTCTAAGCCTTGACTTACGAGTTATTTTGGTGAAAAAAGGTTGTTTGGGCTCTCAAAATAAGTCTTCATAGTTTGTCGATAAGATACGGGCTAACTGGAGTTGGAATACGTGAAACGATATCGGTGTGATAAAAGCGATGAAAAAATTGTAAGGCTAGGTTTGAGTTGTTTGGACCTAGTTCTACCGGAAACGGGCCAACGACCAAAACTCATAGCTATAAGCCATGACTTCGAGTTAATTTGGTGAAAAAACGTAGTTTGGGCTCTCAAAATCTTCCTTCATAGTTTGTCAAGAAGATACGGGCCAACTAGAGTTGGAATACGTGAAACGGTATGAGTGTGATAAAAGCTGATGGAAAAGCTGTCGAGGCTAGGTTTGAGATTTGTTTGGACCTAGGTCTATACGAAACGGGCCAACAACCAAAACTCATAGCTATAAGCCACGACTTATGAGTTATTTTGGTGAAAAAATATAGTTTGGGCCCTCAAAATCGGCCTTCATAGTTTTTTAAAAAGATATGGGCCAACTTGGACTTGGAATACGTGAAACGGTATGACGACGATAAAAGCGACGAAACACCTGTAGAGCTAGGTTGGAGCGGTTTGGACCTACTTCGATGCGAAGCGGGCCAACGACAAAACCTCATCGCTTTAAGCCTTGACTTGCGAGTTATTTTGGTGAAAAAAGGTTGTTTGAGATCTCGAAATCGGTCTTCATAGTTTGTCGAGGAGATACGGGCTAGCTGGAGTTGGAATACGTGAAACGATATCGGTGTGATAAAAGCCGATGAAAAAGCTGTAAGGCTAGGTTTGAGTCTGTTTGGACCTAGTTCTACCGAAAATGGGCTAATGACCAAAACTCATAGCTATAAGCCATGACTTATGAGTTATTTTGGTGAAAAAACGTAGTTTGGGCTCTCAAAATCTACCTTCATAGTTTGTCAAGAAGATACGGGCCAACTAGAGTTGGAATACGTGAAACGGTATGAGTGTGATAAAAGCTGATGGAAAAGCTGTCGAGCTAGGTTTGAAGCTGTTTGGACCTAGGTCTATACGAAACGGGCCAACAACCAAAACTCATAGCTATAAGCCACGACTTATGAGTTATTTTGTTAAAAAAATATAGTTTGAGCTCTCAAAATCGGCATTCATAGTTTTTAAGAAGATATGGGCCAAGCTGGACTTGGAATACGTGAAACCGTATGAGAGCGATAAAAGCGACGAAACGCTTGTCGGGTTAGGTTGGAGAAGTTTGGACCTAGTTCGATGCGAAACGAGCCAACGACAAAAGCTCATCGCTCTAAGCCTTGACTTACGAGTCATTTTGGTGAAAAAAGGTAGTTTGGGCTCTCAAAACCGGTCTTCATAGTTTGTAAAGCAGGTAAGGGCTAACTCGGAGTTGGAATACGTGAAACGATATCGGTGTGATAAGAGCCGATGAAAAAGCTGTAAGGCTAGGTTTGAGCTTTTTGGACCTAGTTCTACCAAAAACGGGCCAAGGACCAAAACTCATAGCTATAAGCCATGACTTCGAGTTAATTTGGTGAAAAAACGTAGTTTTTGCTCTCAAAATCTGCCTTCATAGTTTGTCAAGAAGATACGGAGCCAACTAGAGTTGGAATACACGAAACGGTATGAGTGTGATAAAAGCCGATGGAAAAGCTGTCGAGGCTAGGTTTGAGTCTGTTTGGACCTAGGTCTATCCGAAACGGGCCAACAACCAAAACTCATAGCTATAAGCCACGACTTATGAGTTATTTTGGTGAAAAAAATATAGTTTGGGCCCTCAAAATCGGCCTTCATAGTTTTTAAGAAGATATGGGCCAACTAGACTTGGAATACGTGAAACGGTATGAGAGCGATAAAAGCCGACGAAACACTCGTAGGGTTAGATTTGAGCGAGTTTGGACCTAGTTGGATGCGAAACGGGCCAACGACAAAAGCTCATCGCTCTAAGCCGTGACTTACGAGTTATTTTTGTGAAAAAAGGTTGTTTGGGATCTCAAAATAAGTCTTCATAGTTTGTCGATAAGATACGGGCTAACTTGGATTTGGAATACGTGAAACGATATCGGTGTGATAAAAGCCGATGAAAAACGCGTAAGGCTAGGTTTGAGTCTGTTTGGACCTAGTTCTACGGAAACGGACCAACGACCAAAACTCATAGCTATGAGCAATGACTTATGAGTTATTTTAGTGAAAAAACGTAGTTTGGGCTCTAAAAATCTTCCTTCATAGTTTGTCAAGAAGATACGGGCCAACTAGAGTTGGAATACGTGAAACGGTATGAGTGTGATGAAAACGGATGGAAAAACGGTCGAGCTAGGTTTGAGTCTGTTTGGACCTAGGTCTATCCGAAACGGGCCAACAACCAAAACTCATAGCTATAAGCCACGACTTATGAGTTATTTTGGTGAAAAAATATAGTTTGGGCCCTCAAAATCGGCATTCATAGTTTTTTAAGAAGATATGGGCCAAGCTTGGACTTGGAATACGTGAAACGGTATGAGAGAGATAAAAGCGACGAAACACTATAGGGCTAGGTTGGAGCGAGTTTGGACTTAGTTCGATGCGAAACGGGCCAACGACAAAAGCTCATCGCTCTAAGCCTTGACTTACGAGTTATTTTGGTGAAAAAAGGTTGTTTGGGTTCTCTAAATCGGTGTTTATAGTTTGTCGAAGATACGGGCTTACTTGGAGTTGGATACGTGAAACGATATGAGTGTGATAAAAATGGATGAAAAAATTGTAAGGCTAGGTTTGAGTCTGTTTGGACCTAGTTCTACCGAAACGGAGCCAACGACCAAAACTCATAGCTATAAGCCATGACTTATAAGTTATTTTGGTGAAAAAACGCAGTTTGGACTCTCAAAATCTTCCTTCATAGTTTGTCTAGAAGTTACGAGCCAAGTAGAGTTGGAATACGTGAAACGATATGAGTGTGATAAAAGCCGATGGAAAAGCTGTCGAGCTAGGTTTGAGTCTGTTTGGACCTAGGTCTATCCGAAACGGGCCAGCAACCAAAACTCATAGCTATAAGCCACGACTTATGAGTTCTTTTGGTGAAAAAATATAGTTTGGGCCCTCAAAATCGGCCTTCATAGTTTTTTAAGAAGATATGGGCCAATTGGACTTAGAATACGTGAAATGGTATGAGAGCGATAAAAGCCGACGAAACACTCGTCGAGTTAGGTTGGAGCGAGTTTGGACCTAGTTCGATGCGAAACGGGCCAACGACAAAAGCTCATCGCTCTAAGCCTTGACTTACGAGTTATTTTGGTGAAAAAAGGTTGTTTCGGATCTCAAAATCGGTCTTCATAGTTTGTCGAGGAGATACGGGCTAGCTGGAGTTGGAATACGTGAAACGATATCGAGTGTGATAAAAGCCGATGAAAAAGCTGTAAGGCTAGGTTTGAGTCTGTTTGGACCTAGTTCTACCGGAAATGGGCTAATGACCAAAACTCATAGCTATAAGCCATGACTTATGAGTTATTTTGGTGAAAAAACGTAGTTTGGGCTCTCAAAATCTACCTTCATAGTTTGTCAAGAAGATACGGGCCAACTAGAGTTGGAATACGTGAAACGGTATGAGTGTGATAAAAGCCGATGGAAAAGCTGTCGGGCTAGGTTTGAGTCTGTTTGGACCTAGGTCTATACGAAACGGGCCAACAACCAAAACTTATAGCTATAAGCCACGACTTATGAGTTATTTTCGTTGAAAAAATATAGTTTGAGCCCTCAAAATCGGCATTCATAGTTTTTTAAGAAGATATGGGCCAACTTGGACTTGGAATACACGAAACGGTATGAGAGCGATAAAAGCGACGAAACTGCTTGTCGGGTTAGGTTGGAGAAGTTTGGACCTAGTTCGATGCGAAACGGGCCAACGACAAAAGCTCATCGCTCTAAGCCGTGACTTACGAGTCATTTTGGTGAAAAAAGGTAGTTTGGGCTCTCAAAATCGGTCTTCATAGTTTGTAAAGCGGTACGGGCTAGCTGGAGTTGGAATACGTGAAACGATATCGGTGTGATAAAAGCGATGAAAAAGCTGTAAGGCTAGGTTTGAGCTTTTTGGACCTAGTTCTACCGAAAATGGGCCAACGACCAAAACTCATAGCTATAAGCCATGACTTCGAGTTAATTTGGTGAAAAAACGTAGTTTGGGCTCTCAAAATCTACCTTCATAGTTTGTCGAGAAGATACGGGCCAACTAGAGTTGGAATACGTGAAACGGTATGAGTGTGATAAAGGCCGATGGAAAAGCTGTCGGGCTAGGTTTGAGTCTGTTTGGACCTCGGTCTATACGAAACGGGCCAACAACCAAAACTCATAGCTATAAGCCACGACTTATGAGTTATTTTGTTGAAAAAATATAGTTTGACCCCTCAAAATCGGCATTCATAGTTTTTAAGAAGATATGGGCTAACTGGACTTGGAATACGTGAAACGGTATGAGAGCGATAAAAGCGACAAAACGTCTGTCGGGTTAGGTTGGAGAAGTTTGGACCTAGTTCGATGCGAAAAGGGCCAACGACAAAAGCTCATCGCTCTAAGCCGTGACTTACGAGTCATTTTGGTGAAAAAAGGTAGTTTGGGCTCTCAAAATCGGTCTTCATAGTTTGTACGAGCAGGTACGGGCTAGCTGGAGTTGGAATACGTGAAACGATATCGGTGTGATAAAAGCGATGAAAAAGCTGTAAGGCTAGGTTTGAGCTTTTTGGACCTAGTTCTACCGAAAATGGGCTAATGACCAAAACTCATAGCTATAAGCCATGACTTATGAGTTATTTTGGTGAAAAAACGTAGTTTGGGCTCTCAAAATCTACCTTCATAGTTGGTCAGAAGATACGGGCCAACTAGAGTTGGAATACGTGAAACGGTATGAGTGTGATAAAAGCGATGGAAAAGCTGTCGGGCTAGGCTTGAGTCTGTTTGGACCTCGGTCTATACGAAACGGACCAACAACCAAAACTCATAGTTATAAGCCACGACTTATGAGTTATTTTTCGAAAAAATATAGTTTGGGCCCTCAAAATCAACCTTCATAGTTTTTTAAAAAGATATGGGCCAACTTGGACTTGGAATACGTGAAACGGTATGACAACGATAAAAGCCGACGAAACAACTGTAGAGCTAGGTTGGAGCGAGTTTGGACCTACTTCGATGCGAAGCGGGCCAACGACAAAACCTCATCGCTTTAAGCCTTGACTTACGAGTTATTTTGGTGAAAAAAGGTTGTTTGAGATCTCGAAATCGGTCTTCATTGTTTGTCGAGGAGATACGGGCTAACTTGGAGTTGGAATACGTGAAACGATATCGGTGTGATAAAAGCCGATGAAAAAGCTGTAAAGCTAGGTTTGAGTCTGTTTGGACCTAGTTCTACCGGAAATGGGCTAATGACCAAAACTCATAGCTATAAGCCATGACTTATGAGTTATTTTGGTGAAAAAACGTAGTTTGGGCTCTCAAAATCTACCTTCATAGTTGGTCAAGAAGATACGGGCCAACTAGAGTTGGAATACGTGAAACGGTATGAGTGTGATAAAAGCCGATGGAAAAGCTGTCGAGGCTAGGCTTGAGTCGTTTGGACCTCGGTCTATCCGAAACGGGCCAACAACCAAAACTCATAGTTATAAGCCACGACTTATGAGTTATTTTTACGAAAAAATATAGTTTGGGCCCTCAAAATCAACCTTCATAGTTTTTTAAAAAGATATGTGCCAAGCTGGACTTGGAATACGTGAAACGGTATGACGAGCGATAAAAGCCGACGAAACACCTGTAGGGTTAGGTTGGAGCGAGTTTGGACCTAATTCGATGCGAAACGGGCCAACGACAAAAGCTCATCGCTCTAAGCCTTGACTTACGAGTTATTTTGGTGAAAAAAGGTTGTTTGGGATCTCAAAATCGGTCTTCATAGTTTGTCAGAAGATACGGGCTAACTGGAGTTGGAATACGTGAAACGATATCGGTGTGATAAAAGCCGATGAAAAAGCTGTAAGGCTAGGTTTGAGCTTTTTGGACCTAGTTCTACCCGAAATGGGCTAATGACCAAAACTCATAGCTATAAGCCATGACTTATGAGTTATTTTGGTGAAAAAACGTAGTTTTGGCTCTCAAAATCTTCCTTCATAGTTTGTCAAGAAGATACGGGCCAACTAGAGTTGGAATACGTGAAACGGTATGAGTGTGATAAAAGCCGATGGAAAAGCTGTCGGGCTAGGTTTGAGTTCGTTTGGACCTCGGTCTATACGAAACGGGCCAACAACCAAAACTCATAGTTATAAGCCACGACTTATGAGTTATTTTTGTGAAAAAATATAGTTTGGGCCCTCAAAATCGGCCTTCATAGTTTTTTAAAAAGATATGGGCCAATCTGGACTTGGAACCCGTGAAACGGTATGACGACGATAAAAGCGACGAAACACCTGTAGGGCTAGGTTGGAGCGGTTTGGACCTACTTCGATGCGAAACGGGCCAACGACAAAACCTCATCGCTTTAAGCCTTGACTTACGAGTTATTTTGGTGAAAAAAGGTTGTTTGAGATCTCGAAATCGATCTTCATTGTTTGTCGAGGAGATACGGGCTAACTCGGAGTTGGAATACGTGAAACGATATCGGTGTGATAAAAGCTGATGAAAAAAATGTAAAGCTAGGTTTGAGTCTGTTTGGACCTAGTTCTACTCGGAAATGGGCTAATGACCAAAACTCATAGCTATAAGCCATGACTTATGAGTTATTTTGGTGAAAAACCGTAGTTTGGGCTCTCAAAATCTACCTTCATAGTTGGTCGAAGATACGGGCCAACTAGAGTTGCAATACGTGAAACGGTATGAGTGTGATAAAAGCTGATGGAAAAGCTGTTAGGCTAGGTTTGAGACTTGTTTGGACCTCGGTCTATCCGAAACGGGCCAACAACCAAAACTCATAGTTATAAGCCACGACTTATGAGTTATTTTTACGAAAAAATATAGTTTGGGCCCTCAAAATCGGCCTTCATAGTTTTTTAAAAAGATATGGGCCAACTTGGACTTGGAATACGTGAAACGGTATGACGGCGATAAAAGCGACGAAACACCGTAGGGTTAGGTTGGAGCGAGTTTGGACCTAATTCGATGCGAAACGGGCCAACGACAAAAGCTCATCGTTCTAAGCCTTGACTTACGAGTTATTTTGGTGAAAAAAGGTTGTTTGGGATCTCAAAATCGGTCTTCATAGTTTGTCGAAGATACGGGCTAACTGGAGTTGGAATACGTGAAACGATATCGGTGTGATAAAAGCGATGAAAAAACTATAAGGCTAGGTTTGAGTCTGTTTAGACCTAGTTCTACCCGAAATGGGCTAATGACCAAAACTCATAGCTATAAGCCATGACTTATGAGTTATTTTGGTGAAAAAACGTAGTTTGGGCTCTAAAAATCTTCCTTCATAGTTTGTCAAGAAGATACGGGCCAACTAGAGTTGGAATACGTGAAACGGTATGAGTGTGATAAAAGCCGATTGAAAAGCTGTCGGGCTAGGTTTGAGCTATTTGGACCTCGGTCTATCCGAAACGGGCCAACAACCAAAACTCATAGTTATAAGCCACGACTTATGAGTTATTTTTCGAAAAAATATATTTTGGGCCCTCAAAATCGGCCTTCATAGTTTTTTAAAAAGCTATGGGCCAACTCGGACTTGGAATACGTGAAACGGTATGACGACGATAAAAGCCGATGAAACACCTGTAGGGCTAGGTTGGAGCGGTTTGGACCTACTTCGATGCGAAACGAGCCAACGACAAAACCTCATCGCTCTAAGCCTTGACTTACGAGTTATTTTGGTGAAAAAAGGTTGTTTTAGATCTCAAAATCGGTCTTAATAGTTTGTTAAGGAGATACGGGCTAATCTGGAGTTGGAATACGTGAAACGATATCGGTGTGATAAAAGCCGATGAAAAAACTATAAGGCTAGGTTTGAGTCTGTTTGGACCTAGTTCTACGGAAATGGGCTAATGACCAAAACTCATAGCTATAAGCCATGACTTATGAGTTATTTTGGTGAAAAAACGTAGTTTTGGCTCTCAAAATCTACCTTCATAGTTTGTCGGGAAGATACGGGCCAACTAGAGTTGGAATACGTGAAACGGTATGAGTGTGATGAAAACCGATGGAAAAGCTGTCGAGGCTAGGTTTGAGTCTGTTTGGACCTAGGTCTATCCGAAACGGGCCAACAACCAAAACTCATAGCTATAAGCCACGACTTATGAGTTATTTTGGTGAAAAAATATAGTTTGGGCCCTCAAAATCGGCATTCATAGTTTTTTAAGAAGATATGGGCCAATCTGGACATGGAATACGTGAAACGGTATGAGAGAGATAAAAGCCGACGAAACACTATAGGGCTAGGATTGAGCGAGTTTGGACTTAGTTCGATGCGAAACGGGCCAACGACAAAAGCTCATCGCTCTAAGCCTTGACTTACGAGTTATTTTGGTGAAAAAAGGTTGTTTCGGATCTCGAAATCGGTCTTCATAGTTTGTCGAGGAGATACGGGCTAGCTGGAGTTGGAATACGTGAAACGATATCGGTGTGATAAAAGCGATGAAAAAGCTGTAAGGCTAGGTTTGAGCTTTTTGGACCTAGTTCTACCCGAAATGGGCTAATGACCAAAACTCATAGCTATAAGCCATGACTTATGAGTTATTTTGGTGAAAAAACGTAGTTTGGGCTCTCAAAATCTTCCTTCATAGTTTGTCGAAGATACGG
Source organism: Dovyalis caffra (assembly GCA_963924115.1). Lineage (NCBI taxonomy): Eukaryota > Viridiplantae > Streptophyta > Magnoliopsida > Malpighiales > Salicaceae > Dovyalis > Dovyalis caffra. The sequence goes on from CAWUPB010001183.1 coordinate 544,536, forward strand.
GCCAACTAGAGTTGGAATACGTGAAACGGTATGAGTGTGATAAAAGCGATGGAAAACCTGTCGGGCTAGGTTTGAAGTCGTTTGGACCTCGGTCTATCCGAAACAGGCCAACAACCAAAACTCATAGTTATAAGCCACGACTTATGAGTTATTTTTACGAAAAAATATAGTTTGGGCCCTCAAAATCGGCCTTCATAGTTTTTTAAAAAGATATGGGCCAAGCTGGACTTGGAATACGTGAAACGGTATGACGACGATAAAAGCCGACGAAACACCTGTAGGGCTAGGTTGGAGCGAGTTTGGACCTACTTCGATGCGAAACGGGCCAACGACAAAACCTCATCGCTTTAAGCCTTGACTTACGAGTTATTTTGGTGAAAAAAGGTTGTTTGAGATCTCGAAATCGGTCTTCATTGTTTGTCGAGGAGATACGGGCTAACTGGAGTTGGAATACGTGAAACGATATCGGTGTGATAAAAGCGATGAAAAAAGCTGTAAAGCTAGGTTTGAGTCGTTTGGACCTGGTTCTACTCGGAAATGGGCTAATGACCAAAACTCATAGCTATAAGCCATGACTTATGAGTTAATTTGGTGAAAAAACGTAGTTTGGGCCCTCAAAATCTTCCTTCATAGTTTGTCAAGAAGATACGGGCCAACTAGAGTTGGAATACGTGAAACGGTATGAGTGTGATAAAAGCTGATGGAAAAGCTGTCGAGGCTAGGTTTGAGTCTGTTTGGACCTAGGTCTATCCGAAACATGCCACCAACCAAAACTCATAGTTATAAGCCATGACTTATGAGTTATTTTTGTGAAAAAATATAATTTGGGCCTTCAAAATCGGCCTTCATAGTTTTTTAAAAAGATATGGGTCAACTGGAGTTGGAATACGTGAAACGGTATGACGAGTGATAAAAGCCGACGAAACACCTGTAGGGCTAGGTTAGAGCGGTTTGGACCTAGTTCGATGCGAAACGGGCCAACGACAAAAGCTCATCGCTCTAAGCCTTGACTTACGAGTTATTTTGGTGAAAAAAGGTTGTTTGGGATCTCAAAATCGGTCGTCGTAGTTTGTCGAGGAGATACGGGCTAACTGGAGTTGGAATAGGTGAAACGATATTAGTGTGATAAAAGCTGATGAAAAAGCTGTAAGGCTAGGTTTGAGTCTGTTTGGACCTAGTTCTACCGAAAATGGGCTAATGACCAAAACTCATAGCTATAAGCCATGACTTATGAGTTATTTTGGTGAAAAAACGTAGTTTGAGCTCTCAAAATCCGCCTTCATAGTTTGTCAAGAAGATACGGGCAAACTCGAGTTGGAATACGTGAAACGGTATGAGTGTGATAAAAGCCGATGGAAAAGCTGTCGGGCTAGGTTTGAGACTGTTTGAACCTCGGTACTATCCGAAACGGGCTAACAACCAAAACTCATAGTTATAAGTCACGACTTATGAGTTATTTTTCCGAAAAAATATAGTTTGGGCCCTCAAAATCGACTTTCATAGTTTTTTAAAAAGATATGGGCCAACTGGACTTGGAATACGTGAAACGGTATGACGACGATAAAAGCCGACGAAACACTATAGGGCTAGGTTGGAGCGATCTGGACCTAGTTCGATGCGAAACGGGCCAACGACAAAAGCTCATCGCTCTAAGCCTTGACTTACGAGTTATTTTGGTGAAAAAAGGTTGTTTGGGATCTCAAAATCGGTCTTCATAGTTTGTCGAAGATACGAGCTAACTGGAGTTGGAATACGTGAAACGATATCGGTGTGATAAAAGCCGATGAAAAAGCTGTAAGGCTAGGTTTGAGTCTGTTTGGACCTAGTTCTACCGAAAATGGGCTAATGACCAAAACTCATAGCTATAAGCCATGACTTATGAGTTATTTTGGTGAAAAAACGTAGTTTGGGCTCTCAAAATCTACCTTCATAGTTGGTCAAGAAGATACGGGCCAACTAGAGTTGCAATACGTGAAACGGTATGAGTGTGATAAAAGCCGATGGAAAAGCTGTCGGGCTAGGTTTGAGTCTGTTTGGACCTCGGTCTATACGAAACGGGCCAACAACCAAAACTCATAGTTATAAGCCACGACTTATGAGTTATTTTTACGAAAAAATATAGTTTGGGCCCTCAAAATCGGCCTTCATAGTTTTTTAAAAAGATATGGGCCAACTTGGACTTGGAATACGTGAAACGGTATGACAGCGATAAAAGCCGACGAAACACCGTAGGGTTAGGTTGGAGCGAGTTTGGACCTAATTCGATGCGAAACGGGCCAACGACAAAAGCTCATCGCTCTAAGCCTTGACTTACGAGTTATTTTGGTGAAAAAAGGTTGTTTGGGATCTCAAAATCGGTCTTCATAGTTTGTCGAAGATACGGGCTAGCTGGAGTTGGAATACGTGAAACGATATCGGTGTGATAAAAGCCGATGAAAAAACTATAAGGCTAGGTTTGAGTCTGTTTAGACCTAGTTCTACCCGAAATGGGCTAATGACCAAAACTCATAGCTATAAGCCATGACTTATGAGTTATTTTGGTGAAAAAACGTAGTTTGGGCTCTAAAAATCTTCCTTCATAGTTTGTCAAGAAGATACGGGCCAACTAGAGTTGGAATACGTGAAACGGTATGAGTGTGATAAAAGCCGATTGAAAAGCTGTCGGGCTAGGTTTGAGCTATTTGGACCTCGGTCTATCCGAAATGGGCCAACAACCAAAACTCATAGTTATAAGCCACGACTTATGAGTTATTTTTCGAAAAAATATAGTTTGGGCCCTCAAAATCGGCCTTCATAGTTTTTTAAAAAGCTATGGGCCAAGCTGGACTTGGAATACGTGAAACGGTATGACGACGATAAAAGCGACGAAACACCTGTAGGGCTAGGTTGGAGCGGTTTGGACCTACTTCGATGCGAAACGAGCCAACGACAAAACCTCATCGCTCTAAGCCTTGACTTACGAGTTATTTTGGTGAAAAAAGGTTGTTTCGGATCTCAAAATCGGTCTTCATAGTTTATCGAGGAGATACGGGCTAGCTGGAGTTGGAATACGTGAAACGATATCGGTGTGATAAAAGCCGATGAAAAAACTATAAGGCTAGGTTTGAGCTATTTGGACCTAGTTCTACCGGAAATGGGCTAATGACCAAAACTCATAGCTATAAGCCATGACTTATGAGTTATTTTGGTGAAAAAACGTAGTTTTGGCTCTCAAAATCTACCTTCATAGTTTGTCGGGAAGATACGGGCCAACTAGAGTTGGAATACGTGAAACGGTATGAGTGTGATGAAAGCCGATGGAAAAAGCTGTCGAGCTAGGTTTGAGCTGTTTGGACCTAGGTCTATCCGAAACGGGCCAACAACCAAAACTCATAGCTATAAGCCACGACTTATGAGTTATTTTGGTGAAAAAATATAGTTTGGGCCCTCAAAATCGGCATTCATAGTTTTTTAAGAAGATATGGGCCAACTTGGACTTGGAATACGTGAAACGGTATGAGAGAGATAAAAGCGACGAAACACTATAGGGCTAGGTTGGAGCGAGTTTGGACTTAGTTCGATGCGAAACGGGCCAACGACAAAAGCTCATCGCTCTAAGCCTTGACTTACGAGTTATTTTGGTGAAAAAAGGTTGTTTCGGATCTCAAAATCGGTCTTCATAGTTTGTCGAGGAGATACGGGCTAGCTGGAATTGGAATACGTGAAACGCTATCGGTGTGATAAAAGCTGATGAAAAAACTATAAGGCTAGGTTTGAGTCTGTTTGGACCTGAGTTCTACCGGAAATGGGCTAATGACCAAAACTCATAGCTATAAGCCATGACTTATGAGTTATTTTGGTGAAAAAACGTAGTTTGGGCTCTAAAAATCTTCCTTCATAGTTTGTCAAGAAGATACGGGCCAACTAGAGTTGGAATACGTGAAACGGTATGAGTGTGATAAAAGCTGATTGAAAAGCTGTCGAGGCTAGGTTTGAGCTATTTGGACCTCGGTCTATCCGAAATGGGCCAACAACCAAAACTCATAGTTATAAGCCACGACTTATGAGTTATTTTTACGAAAAAATATAGTTTGGGCCCTCAAAATCGGCCTTCATAGTTTTTTAAAAAGCTATGGGCCAACTTGGACTTGGAATACGTGAAACGGTATGACGAGCGATAAAAGCGACGAAACACCTGTAGGGCTAGGTTGGAGCGAGTTTGGACCTACTTCGATGCGAAACGAGCCAACGACAAAACCTCATCGCTCTAAGCCTTGACTTACGAGTTATTTTGGTGAAAAAAGGTTGTTTCGGATCTCAAAATCGGTCTTCATAGTTTATCGAGGAGATACGGGCTAGCTGGAGTTGGAATACATGAAACGATATCGGTGTGATAAAAAGCGATGAAAAAACTATAAGGCTAGGTTTGAGTCTGTTTGGACCTAGTTCTACCGGAAATGGGCTAATGACCAAAACTCATAGCTATAAGCCATGACTTATGAGTTATTTTGGTGAAAAAACGTAGTTTGGGCTCTAAAAATCTTCCTTCATAGTTTGTCAAGAAGATACGGGCCAACTAGAGTTGGAATACGTGAAACGGTATGAGTGTGATAAAAGCTGATTGAAAAACTGTCGGGCTAGGTTTGAGCTATTTGGACCTCGGTCTATCCGAAATGGGCCAACAACCAAAACTCATAGTTATAAGCCACGACTTATGAGTTATTTTTACGAAAAAATATAGTTTGGGCCCTCAAAATCAGCCTTCATAGTTTTTTAAAAAGCTATGGGCCAAGCTGGACTTGGAATACGTGAAACGGTATGACGACGATAAAAGCCGACGAAACACCTGTAGGGCTAGGTTAGAGCGAGTTTGGACCTACTTCGATGCGAAACGAGCCAACGACAAAACCTCATCGCTCTAAGCCTTGACTTACGAGTTATTTTGGTGAAAAAAGGTTGTTTCGGATCTCAAAATCGGTCTTCATAGTTTATCAAGGAGATACGGGCTAACTGGAGTTGGAATACGTGAAACGATATCGGTGTGATAAAAGCGATGAAAAAACTATAAGGCTAGGTTTGAGTCTGTTTGGACCTAGTTCTACCGGAAATGGGCTAATGACCAAAACTCATAGCTATAAGCCATGACTTATGAGTTATTTTGGTGAAAAAACGTAGTTTTGGCTCTCAAAATCTACCTTCATAGTTTGTCAAGAAGATACGGGCCAACTAGAGTTGGAATACGTGAAACGATATGAGTGTGATGAAAGCTGATGGAAAAGCTGTCGAGGCTAGGTTTGAGTCTGTTTGGACCTAGGTCTATACGAAACGGGCCAACAACCAAAACTCATAGCTATAAGCCACGACTTATGAGTTATTTTGGTGAAAAAATATAGTTTGGGCCCTCAAAATCGGCATTCATAGTTTTTTAAGAAGATATGGGCCAAGCTGGACTTGGAATACGTGAAACGGTATGAGAGAGATAAAAGCGACGAAACACTATAGGGCTAGGTTGGAGCGAGTTTGGACTTAGTTCGATGCGAAACGGGCCAACGACAAAAGCTCATCGCTCTAAGCCTTGACTTACGAGTTATTTTGGTGAAAAAAGGTTGTTTCGGATCTCAAAATCGGTCTTCATAGTTTGTCGAGGAGATACGGGCTAAGCTGGAATTGGAATACGTGAAACGCTATCGGTGTGATAAAAGCTGATGAAAAAACTATAAGGCTAGGTTTGAGTCTGTTTGGACCTAGTTCTACGGAAATGGGCTAATGACCAAAACTCATAGCTATAAGCCATGACTTATGAGTTATTTTGGTGAAAAAACGTAGTTTGGGCTCTCAAAATCTACCTTCATAGTTTGTCAAGAAGATACGGGCCAACCAGAGTTGGAATACGTGAAACGATATGAGTGTGATAAAAGCGATGGAAAAACTTTCGAGCTAGGTTTGAGCAATTTGGACCTAGGTCTATGTGAAACGGGCCAACAACCAAAACTCATAGCTATAAGCCACGACTTATGAGTTCTTTTGGTGAAAAAATATAGTTTGGGCCCTCAAAATCGGCCTTCATAGTTTTTTAAGAAGATATGGGCTAATTGGACTTAGAATACGTGAAATGGTATGAGAGCGATAAAAGCGACGAAACACTTGTCGGGTTAGGTTGGAGCGGTTTGGACCTAGTTCGATGCGAAACGGGCCAACGACAAAAGCTCATCGCTCTAAGCCATGACTTACTAGTTATTTTGGTGAAAAAAGGTTGTTTTGGCTCTCAAAATCGAGTCTTCATAGTTTGTAAAGAAGGTACGAGCTAACTGGAGTTGGAATACGTGAAACGATATCCGTGTGATAAAAGCTGTTGAAAAAGCTGTAAGGCTAGGTTTGAGCTTTTGGACCTAGTTCTATCGAAAACGGGCCAACAACCAAAACTCATAGCTATAAGCCATGACTTATGAGTTAATTTGGTGAAAAAACGTAGTTTGGGCCCTCAAAATCTTCCTTCATAGTTTGTCAAGAAGATACGGGCCAACTAGAGTTGGAATACGTGAAACGGTATGAGTGTGATAAAAGCCGATGGAAAAGCTGTCGGGCTAGGTTTGAGTCTGTTTGGACCTAGGTCTATCCGAAACATGCCAACAACCAAAACTCATAGTTATAAGCCACGACTTATGAGTTATTTTTGTGAAAAAATATAATTTGGGCCTTCAAAATCGGCCTTCATAGTTTTTTAAAAAGATATGGGTCAACTTGGAGTTGGAATACGTGAAACGGTATGACGAGTGATAAAAGCCGACGAAACACCGTAGGGCTAGGTTATAGCGAGTTTGGACCTAGTTCGATGCGAAACGGGCCAACGACAAAACCTCATCGCTCTAAGCCTTGACTTACGAGTTATTTTGGTGAAAAAAGGTTGTTTGGGATCTCAAAATCGGTCGTCGTAGTTTGTCGAGGAGATACGGGCTAACTCGGAGTTGGAATACGTGAAACGATATTAGTGTGATAAAAGCCGATGAAAAAGCTGTAAGGCTAGGTTTGAGTCTGTTTGGACCTAGTTCTACCGAAAATGGGCTAATGACCAAAACACATAGCTAAAAGCCATGACTTATGAGTTATTTTAGTGAAAAAACGTAGTTTGGGCTCTAAAAATCTACCTTCATAGTTTGTCAAGAAGATACGGGCCAACTAGAGTTGGAATACGTGAAACGGTATGAGTGTGATAAAAGCCGATGGAAAAGCTGTCAGGCTAGGTTTGAGCTCGTTTGGACCTAGGTCGATCCGAAACGGGCCAACAACCAAAACTCATAGCTATAAGCCACGACTTATGAGTTATTTTGGTGAAAAAATATAGTTTGGGCCCTCAAAATCGGCATTCATAGTTTTTTAAGAAGATATAGGCCAACTTGGACTTGGAATACGTGAAACGGTATGACGACGATAAAAGCGACGAAACGCTCGTCGGGTTAGGTTGGAGAAGTTTGGACCTAGTTCGATGCGAAACGGGCCAACGATAAAAGCTCATCGCTCTAAGCCGTGACTTACGAGTCATTTTGGTGAAAAAAGGTAGTTTGGGCTCTCAAAATCGGTTTTCATAGTTTGTAAAGCAGGTACGGGCTAGCTGGAGTTGGAATACGTGAAACCATATCAATGTGATAAAAGCCGATGAAAAAGCTGTAAGGCTAGGTTTGAGTCTGTTTGGACCTAGTTCTACCAAAAATGGGCTAATGACCAAAACTCATAGCTATAAGCCATGACTTATGAGTTATTTGGGTGAAAAAACGTAGTTTGGGCTCTCAAAATCTGCCTTCATAGTTTGTCAAGAAGATACGTGCCAACTAGAGTTGGAATACGTGAAACGGTATAAGTGTGATGAAAGCCGATGGAAAAGCTGTCGGGCTAGGTTTGAGCTCGTTTGGACCTCGAGTCTATACGAAACGGGCCAACAACCAAAACTCATAGCTATAAGCCACGACTTATGAGTTATTTTGTTGAAAAAATATAGTTTGAGCCCTCAAAATCAGCATTCATAGTTTTTTAAGAAGATATGGGCCAAGCTTGGACTTGGAATACGTGAAACGGTATGACGAGCGATAAAAGCGACGAAACACCTGTAGGGCTAGGTTGGAGCGAGTTCGGACCTACTTCGATGCGAAATCGACCAACGACAAAAGGTCATCGCTCTAAGCCTTGACTTACGAGTTATTTTGGTGAAAAAAGGTTGTTTGGGCTCTCAAAATAAGTCTTCATAGTTTGTCAATAAGATACGGGCTAACTGGAGTTGGAATACGTGAAACGATATCGGTGTGATAAAAGCTGATGAAAAAGCTGTAAGGCTAGGTTTGAGTCTGTTTGGACCTAGTTCTACCGGAAACGGACCAACGACCAAAATCATAGCTATAAGCCATGACTTATGAGTTATTTTAGTGAAAAAATGTAGTTTGGGCTCTAAAAATCTTCCTTCATAGTTTGTCAAGAAGATACGGGCCAACTAGAGTTGGAATACGTGAAACGGTATGAGTGTGATGAAAGCTGATGGAAAAGCTGTCGAGGCTAGGTTTGAGTCTGTTTGGACCTAGGTCTATACGAAACGGGCCAACAACCAAAACTCATAGCTATAAGCCACGACTTATGAGTTATTTTGGTGAAAAAATATAGTTTGGGCCCTCAAAATCGGCATTCATAGTTTTTTAAGAAGATATAGGCCAAGCTGGACTTGGAATACGTGAAACGGTATGACGAGCGATAAAAGCGACGAAACGCTGTCGGGTTAGGTTGGAGAAGTTTGGACCTAGTTCGATGCGAAACGGGCCAACGACAAAAGCTCATCGCTCTAAGCCGTGACTTACGAGTTATTTTGGTGAAAAAAGGTTGTTTGGGATCTCAAAATCGGTCTTCATAGTTTGTCAAGAAGATACGGGCTAACTGGAGTTGGAATACGTGAAACGATATCGGTGTGATAAAAGCCGATGAAAAAGCTGTAAGGCTAGGTTTGAGACTTGTTTGGACCTAGGTCTATCCGAAACGGGCCAACAACCAAAACTCATAGCTATAAGCCACGACTTATGAGTTCTTTTGGTGAAAAAATATAGTTTGGGCCCTCAAAATCAGCCTTCATAGTTTTTTAAGAAGATATGGGCCAATTGGACTTAGAATACGTGAAATGGTATGAGAGCGATAAAAGCGACGAAACACTCGTCGAGTTAGGTTGGAGAAGTTTGGACCTAGTTCGATGCGAAACGGGCCAACGATAAAAGCTCATCGCTCTAAGCCGTGACTTACGAGTCATTTTGGTGAAAAAAGGTAGTTTGGGCTCTCAAAATCGGTTTTCATAGTTTGTAAAGCGGTACGGGCTAACTGGAGTTGGAATACGTGAAACGATATCAATGTGATAAAAGCCGATGAAAAAACTGTAAGGCTAGGTTTGAGTCTGTTTGGACCTAGTTCTACCAAAAATGGGCTAATGACCAAAACTCATAGCTATAAGCCATGACTTATGAGTTATTTGGGTGAAAAAACGTAGTTTGGGCTCTCAAAATCTGCCTTCATAGTTTGTCAAGAAGATACGTGCCAACTAGAGTTGGAATACGTGAAACGGTATGAGTGTTATAAAAGCCGATGGAAAAGCTGTCGAGCTAGGTTTGAGCTCGTTTGGACCTCGGTCTATCCGAAACGGGCCAACAACCAAAACTCATATTATAAGCCACGACTTATGAGTTATTTTTGTGAAAAAATATAGTTTGGGCTCTCAAAATCAGCCTTGATAGTTTTTTAAAAAGATATGGGCCAACTGGACTTGGAATACGTGAAACGGTATGACAGCGATAAAAGCCGACGAAACACCTGTAGGGCTAGGTTGGAGCGAGTTTGGACTTACTTCGATGCGAAATGGGCCAACGACAAAAGGTCATCGCTCTAAGCCTTGACTTACGAGTTATTTTGGTGAAAAAAGGTTGTTTGGGCTCTCAAAATAAGTCTTCATAGTTTGTCAATAAGATACGGGCTAACTGGAGTTGGAATACGTGAAACGATATCGGTGTGATAAAAGCCGATGAAAAAGCTGTAAGGCTAGGTTTGAGTCTGTTTGGACCTAGTTCTACCGGAAACGGACCAACGACCAAAATCATAGCTATAAGCCATGACTTATGAGTTATTTTAGTGAAAAAACGTAGTTTGGGCTCTAAAAATCTTCCTTCATAGTTTGTCAAGAAGATACGGGCCAACTAGAGTTGGAATACGTGAAACGGTATGAGTGTGATGAAAGCCGATGAAAAAGCTGTAAGGCTAGGTTTGAAGTTTGTTTGGACCTAGGTCTATCCGAAACGGGCCAACAACCAAAACTCATAGCTATAAGCCACGACTTATGAGTTATTTTGGTGAAAAAATATAGTTTGGGCCCTCAAAATCGGCATTCATAGTTTTTTAAGAAGATATAGGCCAAGCTTGGACTTGGAATACGTGAAACGGTATGACGACGATAAAAGCGACGAAACGACTGTCGGGTTAGGTTGGAGAAGTTTGGACCTAGTTCGATGCGAAACGGGCCAACGACAAAAGCTCATCGCTCTAGCCGTGACTTACGAGTTATTTTGGTGAAAAAAGGTTGTTTGGGATCTCAAAATCGGTCTTCATAGTTTGTCAAGAAGATACGGGCTAGCTGGAGTTGGAATACGTGAAACGATATCGGTGTGATAAAAGCCGATGAAAAAGCTGTAAGGCTAGGTTTGAGTTTGTTTGGACCTAGGTCTATCCGAAACGGGCCAACAACCAAAACTCATAGCTATAAGCCACGACTTATGAGTTCTTTTGGTGAAAAAATATAGTTTGGGCCCTCAAAATCGGCCTTCATAGTTTTTTAAGAAGATATGGGCCAATTGGACTTAGAATATGTGAAATGGTATGAGAGCGATAAAAGCGACGAAACACTTGTCGAGTTAGGTTGGAGAAGTTTGGACCTAGTTCGATGCGAAACGGGCCAACGATAAAAGCTCATCGCTCTAGCCGTGACTTACGAGTCATTTTGGTGAAAAAAGGTAGTTTGGGCTCTCAAAATCGGTTTTCATAGTTTGTAAAGCGGTACGGGCTAAGCTGGAGTTGGAATACGTGAAACGATATCAATGTGATAAAAGCGATGAAAAAGCTGTAAGGCTAGGTTTGAGATTTGTTTGGACCTAGTTCTACCAAAAATGGGCTAATGACCAAAACTCATAGCTATAAGCCATGACTTATGAGTTATTTGGGTGAAAAAACGTAGTTTGGGCTCTCAAAATGCTGCCTTCATAGTTTGTCAAGAAGATACGTGCCAACTAGAGTTGGAATACGTGAAACGGTATGAGTGTTATAAAAGCGATGGAAAAGCTGTCGGGCTAGGTTTGAGTCTGTTTGGACCTCGGTCTATCCGAAACGGGCCAACAACCAAAACTCATATTATAAGCCACGACTTATGAGTTATTTTTGTGAAAAAATATAGTTTGGGCTCTCAAAATTAGCCTTGATAGTTTTTTAAAATGATATGGGCCAAGCTGGACTTGGAATACGTGAAACGGTATGACGGCGATAAAAGCCGACGAAACACCTGTAGGGCTAGGTTGGAGCGAGTTTGGACTTACTTCGATGCGAAATGGGCCAACGACAAAAGGTCATCGCTCTAAGCCTTGACTTACGAGTTATTTTGGTGAAAAAAGGTTGTTTGGGCTCTCAAAATAAGTCTTCATAGTTTGTCAATAAGATACGGGCTAACCTGGAGTTGGAATACGTGAAACGATATCGGTGTGATAAAAGCGATGAAAAAGCTGTAAGGCTAGGTTTGAGTCTGTTTGGACCTAGTTCTACCGGAAACGGACCAACGACCAAAATCATAGCTATAAGCCATGACTTATGAGTTATTTTAGTGAAAAAACGTAGTTTGGGCTCTAAAAATCTTCCTTCATAGTTTGTCAAGAAGATACGGGCCAACTAGAGTTGGAATACGTGAAACGGTATGAGTGTGATGAAAGCCGATGGAAAAGCTGTCGGGCTAGGTTTGAGTCTGTTTGGACTCGAGTCTATCCGAAACGGGCCAACAACCAAAACTCATAGCTATAAGCCACGACTTATGAGTTATTTTGGTGAAAAAATGTAGTTTGGGCCCTCAAAATTAGCCTTGATAGTTTTTTAAACGGATATGGGCCAAGCTGGACTTGTAATACGTGAAACGGTATGACGACGATAAAAGCGACGAAACACTTGTAGGGCTAGGTTGGAGCGAGTTTGGACCTACTTCGATGCGAAATGGGCCAACGACAAAAGGTCATCGCTCTAAGCCTTGACTTACGAGTTATTTTGGTGAAAAAGGTTGTTTGGGCTCTCAAAATAAGTCTTCATAGTTTGTCGATAAGATACGGGCTAGCTGGAGTTGGAATACGTGAAACGATATCGGTGCGATAAAAGCGATGAAAAAGCTGTAAGGCTAGGTTTGAGTCTGTTTGGACCTAGTTCTACCGGAAACGGACCAACGACCAAAACTCATAGCTATAAGCCATGACTTATGAGTTATTTTAGTGAAAAAACATAGTTTGGGCTCTAAAAATCTTCCTTCATAGTTTGTCAAGAAGATACGGGCCAACTAGAGTTGGAATACGTGAAACGGTATGAGTGTGATGAAAGCTGATGGAAAAGCTGTCGAGCTAGGTTTGAGTCTGTTTGGACCTAGGTCTATCGAAACGGGCCAACAACCAAAACTCATAGCTATAAGCCACGACTTATGAGTTATTTTGGTGAAAAAATGTAGTTTGGGCCCTCAAAATTTGCCTTGATAGTTTTTTAAACGAGATATGGGCCAAGCTGGACTTGGAATACGTCAAACGGTATGACGAGCGATAAAAGCGACGAAACACTTGTAGGGCTAGGTTGGAGCAGTTTGGACCTACTTCGATGCGAAATGGGCCAACGACAAAAGGTCATCGCTCTAAGCCTTGACTTACGAGTTATTTTGGTGAAAAAAGGTTGTTTGGGCTCTCAAAATAAGTCTTCATAGTTTGTCAATAAGATACGGGCTAACTGGAGTTGGAATACGTGAAACGATATCGGTGTGATAAAAGCGATGAAAAAGCTGTAAGGCTAGGTTTGAGCTATTTGGACCTAGTTCTACCGGAAACGGACCAACGACCGAAATCATAGCTATAAGCCATGACTTATGAGTTATTTTAGTGAAAAAACGTAGTTTGGGCTCTAAAAATCTTCCTTCATAGTTTGTCAAGAAGATACGGGCCAACTAGAGTTGGAATACGTGAAACGGTATGAGTGTGATGAAAGCTGATGGAAAAGCTGTCGAGCTAGGTTTGAGATCTGTTTGGACCTAGGTCTATCCGAAACGGGCCAACAACCAAAACTCATAGTTATAAGCCACGACTTATGAGTTATTTTGGTGAAAAAATGTAGTTTGGGCCCTCAAAATTAGCCTTGATAGTTTTTTAAACGAGATATGGGCCAACTGGACTTGGAATACGTCAAACGGTATGACAGCGATAAAAGCCGACGAAACACCGTAGGGCTAGGTTGGAGCGAGTTTGGACCTACTTCGATGCGAAATGGGCCAACGACAAAAGGTCATCGCTCTAAGCCTTGACTTACGAGTTATTTTGGTGAAAAAAGGTTGTTTGGGGTCTCAAAATAAGTCTTCATAGTTTGTCAATAAGATACGGGCTAACTGGAGTTGGAATACGTGAAACGATATCGGTGTGATAAAAGCCGATGAAAAAGCTGTAAGGCTAGGTTTGAGCTATTTGGACCTAGTTCTACCGGAAACGGACCAACGACCGAAATCATAGCTATAAGCCATGACTTATGAGTTATTTTAGTGAAAAAACGTAGTTTGGGCTCTAAAAATCTTCCTTCATAGTTTGTCAAGAAGATACGGGCCAACTAGAGTTGGAATACGTGAAACGGTATGAGTGTGATGAAAACTGATGGAAAAGCTGTCGAGCTAGGTTTGAGTCTGTTTGGACCTTGGTCTATCCGAAACGGGCCAACAACCAAAACTCATAGCTATAAGCCACGACTTATGAGTTATTTTGGTGAAAACATATAGTTTGGGCCCTCAAAATCAGCATTCATAGTTTTTTAAGAAGATATAGGCCAAGCTGGACTTGGAATACGTGAAACGGTATGACGAGCGATAAAAGCGACGAAACGCTTGTCGGGTTAGGTTGGAGAAGTTTGGACCTAGTTCGATGCGAAACGGGCCAACGACAAAAGCTCATCGCTCTAAGCCTTGACTTACGAGTTATTTTGGTGAAAAAAGGTTGTTTCGGATCTCAAAATCGGTCTTCATAGTTTGTCGAGGAGATACGGGCTAACTGGAATTGGAATACGTGAAACGCTATCGGTGTGATAAAAGCCGATGAAAAAACTATAAGGCTAGGTTTGAGTCTGTTTGGACCTAGTTCTACCGGAAACGGACCAACGACCAAAATCATAGCTATAAGCCATGACTTATGAGTTATTTTAGTGAAAAAACGTAGTTTGGGCTCTAAAAATCTTCCTTCATAGTTTGTCAAGAAGATACGGGCCAACTAGAGTTGGAATACGTGAAACGGTATGAGTGTGATGAAAACCGATGGAAAAGCTGTCGAGGCTAGGTTTGAGACTTGTTTGGACCTAGGTCTATCCGAAACGGGCCAACAACCAAAACTCATAGCTATAAGCCACGACTTATGAGTTATTTTGGTGAAAAAATATAGTTTGGGCCCTCAAAATCGGCATTCATAGTTTTTTTAAAAAAGATATAGGCCAACTTGGACTTGGAATACGTGAAACGGTATGACGAGCGATAAAAGCTGACGAAACAGCTGTCGGGTTAGGTTGGAGAAGTTTGGACCTAGTTCGATGCGAAACGGGCCAACGACAAAAGCTCATCGCTCTAAGCCGTGACTTACGAGTCATTTTGGTGAAAAAAGGTAGTTTGGGCTCTCAAAATCGGTTTTCATAGTTTGTAAAGCAGGTACGGGCTAACTTGAGTTGGAATACGTGAAACGATATCAATGTGATAAAAGCTGATGGAAAAACTATAAGGCTAGGTTTGAGTCTGTTTGGACCTAGTTCTACCAAAAATGGGCTAATGACCAAAACTCATAGCTATAAGCCATGACTTATGAGTTATTTGGGTGAAAAAACGTAGTTTGGGCTCTCAAAATGCTGCCTTCATAGTTTGTCAAGAAGATACGTGCCAACTAGAGTTGGAATACGTGAAACGGTATGAGTGTGATAAAAGCTGATGGAAAAGCTGTCGGGCTAGGTTTGAAGTTTGTTTGGACCTCGGTCTATACGAAACGGGCCAACAACCAAAACTCATAGTTATAAGCCACGACTTATGAGTTATTTTTGTGAAAAAATATAGTTTGGGCCCTCAAAATTAGACTTGATAGTTTTTTAAAAAGATATGGGCCAAGCTGGACTTGGAATACGTCAAACGGTATGACGGCGATAAAAATCGACGAAACACTTGTAGGGCTAGGTTGGAGCGAGTTTGGACCTACTTCGATGCGAAATGGGCCAACGACAAAAGGTCATCGCTCTAAGCCTTGACTTACGAGTTATTTTGGTGAAAAAAGGTTGTTTGGGCTCTCAAAATAAGTCTTCATAGTTTGTCAATAAGATACGGGCTAAGCTGGAGTTGGAATACGTGAAACGATATCGGTGTGATAAAAGCCGATGAAAAAACTGTAAGGCTAGGTTTGAGTCTGTTTGGACCTAGTTCTACCGGAAACGGACCAACGACCAAAACTCATAGCTATAAGCCATGACTTATGAGTTATTTTAGTGAAAAAACATAGTTTGGGCTCTAAAAATCTTCCTCCATAGTTTGTCAAGAAGATACGGGCCAACTAGAGTTGGAATACGTGAAACGGTATGAGTGTGATGAAAACTTATGGAAAAGCTGTCGAGCTAGGTTTGAGATCTGTTTGGACCTAGGTCTATACGAAACGGGCCAACAACCCAAACTCATAGCTATAAGCCACGACTTATGAGTTATTTTGTTGAAAAAATATAGTTTGAGCCCTCAAAATCGGCATTCATAGTTTTTTAAGAAGATATGGGCCAAGCTTGGACTTGGAATACGTGAAACGGTATGAGAACGATAAAAGCGACGAAACGCTTGTCGGGTTAGGTTGGAGAAGTTTGGACCTAGTTCGATGCGAAACGGGCCAACAACAAAAGCTCATCGCTCTAAGCCGTGACTTACGAGTCATTTTGGTGAAAAAAGGTAGTTTGGGCTCTCAAAATCGGTTTTCATAGTTTGTAAAGCGAGTACGGGCTAACTGGAGTTGGAATACGTGAAACGATATCAATGTGATAAAAGCGATGGAAAACTATAAGGCTCGGTTTGAGTCTGTTTGGACCTAGTTGTACCAAAAATGGGCTAATGACCAAAACTCATAGCTATAAGCCATGACTTATGAGTTATTTGGGTGAAAAAACATAGTTTGGGCTCTCAAAATCTGCCTTCATAGTTTGTCAAGAAGATACGTGCCAACTAGAGTTGGAATACGTGAAACGGTATGAGTGTGATAAAAGCGATGGAAAAGCTGTCGAGCTAGGTTTGAGATTTGTTTGGACCTAGGTCTATACGAAACGGGCCAACAACCAAAACTCATAGCTATAAGCCACGACTTATGAGTTATTTTGTTGAAAAAATATAGTTTGAGCCCTCAAAATCGGCATTCATAGTTTTTAAGAAGATATGGGCCAAGCTGGACTTGGAATACGTGAAACGGTATGACGGCGATAAAAGCGACGAAACGCTTGTCGGGTTAGGTTGGAGAAGTTTGGACCTAGTTCGATGCGAAACGGGCCAACGACAAAAGCTCATCGCTCCGAGCCGTGACTTACGAGTCATTTTGGTGAAAAAAGGTAGTTTGGGCTCTCAAAATCGGTTTTCATAGTTTGTAAAGCGGTACGGGCTAGCTGGAGTTGGAATACGTGAAACGATATCAATGTGATAAAAGCTGATGGAAAAACTATAAGGCTAGGTTTGAGTCTGTTTGGACATAGTTCTACCAAAAAAGGGCTAATGACCAAAACTCATAGCTATAAGCCATGACTTATGAGTTATTTGGGTGCAAAAACGTAGTTTGGGCTCTCAAAATCTGCCTTCATAGTTTGTCAAGAAGATACGTGCCAACTAGAGTTGGAATACGTGAAACGGTATGAGTGTGATAAAAGCTGATGGAAAAGCTGTCGAGGCTAGGTTTGAGACTGTTTGGACCTCGGTCTATACGAAACGGGCCAACAACCAAAACTCATAGTTATAAGCCACGACTTATGAGTTATTTTTGTGAAAAAATATAGTTTGGGCCCTCAAAATTAGCCTTGATAGTTTTTTAAAAAGATATGGGCCAAGCTTGGACTTGGAATACGTCAAACGGTATGACGAGTGATAAAAGCCGACGAAACACTCGTAGGGCTAGGATGGAGCGAGTTTGGACCTACTTCGATGCGAAATGGGCCAACGACAAAAGGTCATCGCTCTAAGCCGTGACTTACGAGTTATTTTGGTGAAAAAAGGTTGTTTGGGCTCTCAAAATCGGTTTTCATAGTTTGTAAAGCGAGTACGGGCTAGCTGGAGTTGGAATACGTGAAACGATATCAATGTGATAAAAGCGATGGAAAACTATAAGGCTCGGTTTGAGTCTGTTTGGACCTAGTTGTACCAAAAATGGGCTAATGACCAAAACTCATAGCTATAAGCCATGACTTATGAGTTATTTGGGTGAAAAAACATAGTTTGGGCTCTCAAAATCTGCCTTCATAGTTTGTCAAGAAGATACGTGCCAACTAGAGTTGGAATACGTGAAACGGTATGAGTGTGATAAAAGCGATGGAAAAAGCTGTCGAGGCTAGGTTTGAAGTTTGTTTGGACCTAGGTCTATACGAAACGGGCCAACAACCAAAACTCATAGCTATAAGCCACGACTTATGAGTTATTTTGTTGAAAAAATATAGTTTGAGCCCTCAAAATCGGCATTCATAGTTTTTTAAGAAGATATGGGCCAAGTTGGACTTGGAATACGTGAAACGGTATGACGGCGATAAAAGCGACGAAACGGCTTGTCGGGTTAGGTTGGAGAAGTTTGGACCTAGTTCGATGCGAAACGGGCCAACGACAAAAGCTCATCGCTACGAGCCGTGACTTACGAGTCATTTTGGTGAAAAAAGGTAGTTTGGGCTCTCAAAATCGGTTTTCATAGTTTGTAAAGCGGTACGGGCTAGCTGGAGTTGGAATACGTGAAACGATATCAATGTGATAAAAGCGATGGAAAAACTATAAGGCTAGGTTTGAGTCTGTTTGGACCTAGTTCTACCAAAAATGGGCTAATGACCAAAACTCATAGCTATAAGCCATGACTTATGAGTTATTTGGGTGAAAAAACGTAGTTTGGGCTCTCAAAATGCTGCCTTCATAGTTTGTCAAGAAGATACGTGCCAACTAGAGTTGGAATACGTGAAACGGTATGAGTGTGATAAAAGCTGATGGAAAAAGCTGTCGAGGCTAGGTTTGAGTACATTTGGACCTCGGTCTATACGAAACGGGCCAACAACCAAAACTCATAGTTATAAGCCACGACTTATGAGTTATTTTTGTGAAAAAATATAGTTTGGGCCCTCGAAATTAGCCTTGATAGTTTTTAAAAAGATATGGGCCAAGCTTGGACTTGGAATACGTCAAACGGTATGACGACGATAAAAGCGACGAAACACTTGTAGGGCTAGGATGGAGCGGTTTGGACCTACTTCGATGCGAAATGGGCCAACGACAAAAGGTCATCGCTCTAAGCCGTGACTTACGAGTTATTTTGGTGAAAAAAGGTTGTTTGGGCTCTCAAAATCAGTTTTCATAGTTTGTAAAGCGAGATACGGGCTAGCTGGAGTTGGAATACGTGAAACGATATCAATGTGATAAAAGCGATGGAAAACTATAAGGCTCGGTTTGAGTCTGTTTGGACCTAGTTGTACCAAAAATGGGCTAATGACCAAAACTCATAGCTATAAGCCATGACTTATGAGTTATTTGGGTGAAAAAACATAGTTTGGGCTCTCAAAATCTGCCTTCATAGTTTGTCAAGAAGATACGGGCCAACTAGAGTTGGAATACGTGAAACGGTATGAGTGTGATAAAAGCGATGGAAAAGCTGTCGGGCTAGGTTTGAAGTTTGTTTGGACCTAGGTCTATACGAAACGGACCAACAACCAAAACTCATAGCTATAAGCCACGACTTATGAGTTATTTTGTTGAAAAAATATAGTTTGAGCCCTCAAAATCGGCATTCATAGTTTTTTAAGAAGATATGGGCCAAGCTTGGACTTGGAATACGTGAAACGGTATGACGGCGATAAAAGCGACGAAACGGCTTGTCGGGTTAGGTTGGAGAAGTTTGGACCTAGTTCGATGCGAAACGGGCCAACGACAAAAGCTCATCGCTCCGAGCCGTGACTTACGAGTCATTTTGGTGAAAAAAGGTAGTTTGGGCTCTCAAAATCGGTTTTCATAGTTTGTAAAGCGAGTACGGGCTAGCTGGAGTTGGAATACGTGAAACGATATCAATGTGATAAAAGCGATGGAAAAACTATAAGGCTAGGTTTGAGGTTTGTTTGGACCTAGTTGTACCAAAAATGGGCTAATGACCAAAACTCATAGCTATAAGCCATGACTTATGAGTTATTTGGGTGAAAAAACATAGTTTGGGCTCTCAAGATGCTGCCTTCATAGTTTGTCAAGAAGATACGTGCCAACTAGAGTTGGAATACGTGAAACGGTATGAGTGTGATAAAAGCTGATGGAAAAGCTGTCGAGGCTAGGTTTGAAGTTCGTTTGGACCTCGGTCTATACGAAACGGGACAACAACCAAAACTCATAGTTATAAGCCACGACTTATGAGTTATTTTTGTGAAAAAAATATAGTTTGGGCCCTCAAAATTAGCCTTGATAGTTTTTAAAAAGATATGGGCCAAGCTTGGACTTGGAATACGTCAAACGGTATGACGGCGATAAAAGCGACGAAACACTTGTAGGGCTAGGTTGGAGCGGTTTGGACCTACTTCGATGCGAAATGGGCCAACGACAAAAGGTCATCGCTCTAAGCCTTGACTTACGAGTTATTTTGGTGAAAAAAGGTTGTTTGGGCTCTCAAAATAAGTCTTCATAGTTTGTCAATAAGATACGGGCTAGCTGGAGTTGGAATACGTGAAACGATATCGGTGTGATAAAAGCGATGAAAAAGCTGTAAGGCTAGGTTTGAGTCTGTTTGGACCTAGTTCTACGGAAACGGACCAACGACCAAAACTCATAGCTATAAGCCATGACTTATGAGTTATTTTAGTGAAAAAACGTAGTTTGGGCTCTAAAAATCTTCCTTCATAGTTTGTCAAGAAGATACGGGCCAACTAGAGTTGGAATACGTGAAACGGTATGAGTGTGATGAAAGCCGATGGAAAAGCTGTCGGGCTAGGTTTGAAGTTTGTTTGGACCTAGGTCTATACGAAACGGGCCAACAACCAAAACTCATAGCTATAAGCCACGACTTATGAGTTATTTTGGTGAAAACATATAGTTTGGGCCCTCAAAATCGGCATTCATAGTTTTTTAAGAAGATATAGGCCAAGCTTGGACTTGGAATACGTGAAACGGTATGACGGCGATAAAAGCGACGAAACGGCTGTCGGGTTAGGTTGGAGAAGTTTGGACCTAGTTCGATGCGAAACGGGCCAACGACAAAAGCTCATCGCTCTAAGCCGTGACTTACGAGTCATTTTGGTGAAAAAAGGTAGTTTGGGCTCTCAAAATCGGTTTTCATAGTTTGTAAAGCAGGTACGGGCTAGCTGGAGTTGGAATACGTGAAACGATATCAATGTGATAAAAGCGATGAAAAAACTATAAGGCTAGGTTTGAGTCTGTTTGGACCTAGTTCTACCAAAAATGGGCTAATGACCAAAACTCATAGCTATAAGCCATGACTTATGAGTTATTTGGGTGAAAAAACGTAGTTTGGGCTCTCAAAATGCTGCCTTCATAGTTTGTCAAGAAGATACGTGCCAACTAGAGTTGGAATACGTGAAACGGTATGAGTGTGATAAAAGCGATGGAAAAGCTGTCGAGGCTAGGTTTGAGTCTGTTTGGACCTCGGTCTATACGAAACGGGCCAACAACCAAAACTCATAGTTATAAGCCACGACTTATGAGTTATTTTTGTGAAAAAATATAGTTTGGGCCCTCAAAATTAGCCTTGATAGTTTTTTAAAAAGATATGGGCCAAGCTTGGACTTGGAATACGTGAAACGGTATGACGGCGATAAAAGCGACGAAACACTTGTAGGGCTAGGTTGGAGCGAGTTTGGACCTACTTCGATGCGAAATGGGCCAACGACAAAAGGTCATCGCTCTAAGCCTTGACTTACGAGTTATTTTGGTGAAAAAAGGTTGTTTGGGCTCTCAAAATAAGTCTTCATAGTTTGTCAATAAGATACGGGCTAGCTGGAGTTGGAATACGTGAAACGATATCGGTGTGATAAAAGCGATGAAAAAATTGTAAGGCTAGGTTTGAGTCTGCTTGGACCTAGTTCTACCGGAAACGGACCAACGACCAAAACTCATAGCTATAAGCCATGACTTATGAGTTATTTTAGTGAAAAAACATAGTTTGGGCTCTAAAAATCTTCCTTCATAGTTTGTCAAGAAGATACGGGCCAACTAGAGTTGGAATACGTGAAACGGTATGAGTGTGATGAAAGCTGATGGAAAAAGCTGTCGAGCTAGGTTTGAAGTTTGTTTGGACCTAGGTCTATACGAAACGGGCCAACAACAAAAACTCATAGCTATAAGCCACGACTTATGAGTTATTTTGTTGAAAAAATATAGTTTGAGCCCTCAAAATCGGCATTCATAGTTTTTAAAGAAGATATGGGCCAAGCTTGGACTTGGAATACGTGAAACGGTATGACGGCGATAAAAGCGACGAAACGGTTGTCGGGTTAGGTTGGAGAAGTTTGGACCTAGTTCGATGCGAAACGGGCCAACGACAAAAGCTCATCGCTCTAAGCCGTGACTTACGAGTCATTTTGGTGAAAAAAGGTAGTTTGGGCTCTCAAAATCGGTTTTCATAGTTTGTAAAGCGGTACGGGCTAGCTGGAGTTGGAATACGTGAAACGATATCAATGTGATAAAAGCGATGGAAAAACTATAAGGCTCGGTTTGAGTCTGTTTGGACCTAGTTCTACCAAAAATGGGCTAATGACCAAAACTCATAGCTATAAGCCATGACTTATGAGTTATTTGGGTGAAAAAACATAGTTTGGGCTCTCAAGATCTGCCTTCATAGTTTGTCAAGAAGATACGTGCCAACTAGAGTTGGAATACGTGAAACGGTATGAGTGTGATAAAAGCTGATGGAAAAGCTGTCGAGGCTAGGTTTGAGTCTGTTTGGACCTAGGTCTATACGAAACGGGCCAACAACCAAAACTCATAGCTATAAGCCACGACTTATGAGTTATTTTGTTGAAAAAATATAGTTTGAGCCCTCAAAATCGGCATTCATAGTTTTTTAAGAAGATATGGGCCAAGCTGAACTTGGAATACGTGAAACGGTATGACGGCGATAAAAGCGACGAAACGGTGTCGGGTTAGGTTGGAGAAGTTTGGACCTAGTTCGATGCGAAACGGGCCAACGACAAAAGCTCATCGCTCTAAGCCGTGACTTACGAGTCATTTTGGTGAAAAAAGGTAGTTTGGGCTCTCAAAATCGGTTTTCATAGTTTGTAAAGCGGTACGGGCTAGCTGGAGTTGGAATACGTGAAACGATATCAATGTGATAAAAGCTGATGGAAAAACTATAAGGCTAGGTTTGAGTCTGTTTGGACCTAGTTCTACCAAAAATGGGCTAATGACCAAAACTCATAGCTATAAGCCATGACTTATGAGTTATTTGGGTGAAAAAACGTAGTTTGGGCTCTCAAAATGCGCCTTCATAGTTTGTCAAGAAGATACGTGCCAACTAGAGTTGGAATACGTGAAACGGTATGAGTGTGATAAAAGCGATGGAAAAGCTGTCGGGCTAGGTTTGAGATCTGTTTGGACCTCGGTCTATACGAAACGGGCCAACAACTAAAACTCATAGTTATAAGCCACGTCTTATGAGTTATTTTTGTGAAAAAATATAGTTTGGGCCCTCAAAATTAGCCTTGATAGTTTTTTAAAAAGATATGGGCCAACTTGGACTTGGAATACGTGAAACGGTATGACGGCGATAAAAGCCGACAAAACAACTTGTAGGGCTAGGTTGGAGCGGTTTGGACCTACTTCGATGCGAAATGGGCCAACGACAAAAGGTCATCGCTCTAAGCCTTGACTTACGAGTTATTTTGGTGAAAAAAGGTTGTTTGGGCTCTCAAAATAAGTCTTCATAGTTTGTCGATAAGATACGGGCTAGCTGGAGTTGGAATACGTGAAACGATATCGGTGTGATAAAAGCGATGAAAAAATTGTAAGGCTAGGTTTGAGTCTGTTTGGACCTAGTTCTACCGGAAACGGACCAACGACCAAAACTCATAGCTATAAGCCATGACTTATGAGTTATTTTAGTGAAAAAACATAGTTTGGGCTCTAAAAATCTTCCTTCATAGTTTGTCAGAAGATACGGGCCAACTAGAGTTGGAATACGTGAAACGATATGAGTGTGATGAAAGCCGATGGAAAAGCTGTCGGGCTAGGTTTGAGACTTGTTTGGACCTAGGTCTATACGAAACGGGCCAACAACCAAAACTCATAGCTATAAGCCACGACTTATGAGTTATTTTGTTGAAAAAATATAGTTTGAGCCCTCGAAATCGGCATTCATAGTTTTTTAAGAAGATATGGGCCAAGCTTGGACTTGGAATACGTGAAACGGTATGAGAGCGATAAAAGCGACGAAACGGCTTGTCGGGTTAGGTTAGAGAAGTTTGGACCTAGTTCGATGCGAAACGAGCCAACGACAAAAGCTCATCGCTCTAGCCGTGACTTACGAGTCATTTTGGTGAAAAAAGGTAGTTTGGGCTCTCAAAATCGGTTTTCATAGTTTGTAAAGCGAGTACGGGCTAAGCTGGAGTTGGAATACGTGAAACGATATCAATGTGATAAAAGCGATGGAAAAACTATAAGGCTAGGTTTGAGATTTGTTTGGACCTAGTTCTACCAAAAATGGGCTAATGACCAAAACTCATAGCTATAAGCCATGTCTTATGAGTTATTTGGGTGAAAAAACATAGTTTGGGCTCTCAAAATCTGCCTTCATAGTTTGTCAGAAGATACGTGCCAAGCTAGAGTTGGAATACGTGAAACGGTATGATTGTGATAAAAGCTGATGGAAAAAGCTGTAAGGCTAGGTTTGAGACTTGTTTGGACCTCGGTCTATACGAAACGGGCCAACAACCAAAACTCATAGTTATAAGCCACGACTTATGAGTTATTTTTGTGAAAAAATATAGTTTGGGCCCTCAAAATCAGCCTTGATAGTTTTTTAAAAAGATATGCGCCAAGCTGTACTTGGAATACGTGAAACGGTATGAGAGCGATAAAAATTGATGAAACAACGTAGGGCTAGGTTTGAGCGAGTTTGGACCTAGTTCGATGCGATACGGGCCAACGACGAAAGCTCATCGCTCTAAGCCTTGACTTACGAGTTATTTTGGTGAAAAAAGATTGTTTGGGATCTCAAAATCGGTATTCATAGTTTGTCGAGGAGATACGAAGCTAAGCTGGAGTTGGAATACGTGAAACGATATCGGTGTGATAAAAGCGATGAAAAAGCTGTAAGGCTAGGTTTGAGTCTGTTTGGACCTAGTTCTATCGAAAACGGGCCAACGACCAAAACTCATAGCTATAAGCCATGACTTATGAGTTCTTTTGGTGAAAAAACGTAGTTTGGGCTCTCAAAATCTACCTTCATAGTTTGTCAAGAAGATGCGGGCCAACTAGAGTTGGAATACGTGAAACGGTATGAGTGTGATAAAAATTGATGGAAAAAGCTGTCGAGGCTAGGTTTGAAGTTTGTTTGGACCTAGGTTTATACGAAACGGGCCAACAACCAAAACTCATAGTTATAAGCCACGACTTATGAGTTATTTTTGTGAAAAAATATAGTTTGGGCCCTCAAAATTAGCCTTGATAGTTTTTAAAAAGATATGGGCCAAGCTTGGACTTGGAATACGTCAAACGGTATGACGGCGATAAAAGCTGACGAAACACTTGTAGGGCTAGGATGGAGCGGTTTGGACCTACTTCGATGCGAAATGGGCCAACGACAAAAGGTCATCGCTCTAAGCCTTGACTTACGAGTTATTTTGGTGAAAAAAGGTTGTTTGGGCTCTCAAAATAAGTCTTCATAGTTTGTCGATAAGATACGGGCTAGCTGGAGTTGGAATACGTGAAACGATATCGGTGTGATAAAAGCTGATGAAAAAGCTGTAAGGCTAGGTTTGAGCTGCATTTGGACCTAGTTCTACCGGAAACGGACCAACGACCAAAACTCATAGCTATAAGCCATGACTTATGAGTTATTTTAGTGAAAAAACATAGTTTGGGCTCTAAAAATCTTCCTCCATAGTTTGTCGAAGATACGGGCCAACTAGAGTTGGAATACGTGAAACGGTATGAGTGTGATGAAAACTTATGGAAAAGCTGTCGAGCTAGGTTTGAAGTTTGTTTGGACCTAGGTCTATACGAAACGGACCAACAACCCAAACTCATAGCTATAAGCCACGACTTATGAGTTATTTTGTTGAAAAAATATAGTTTGAGCCCTCAAAATCGGCATTCATAGTTTTTTAAGAAGATATGGGCCAAGCTTGGACTTGGAATACGTGAAACGGTATGAGAACGATAAAAGCGACGAAACGACTTGTCGGGTTAGGTTGGAGAAGTTTGGACCTAGTTCGATGCGAAACGGGCCAACAACAAAAGCTCATCGCTCTAAGCCGTGACTTACGAGTCATTTTGGTGAAAAAAGGTAGTTTGGGCTCTCAAAATCGGTTTTCATAGTTTGTAAAGCGGTACGGGCTAGCTTGGAGTTGGAATACGTGAAACGATATCAATGTGATAAAAGCGATGGAAAACTATAAGGCTCGGTTTGAAGTTTGTTTGGACCTAGTTGTACCAAAAATGGGCTAATGACCAAAACTCATAGCTATAAGCCATGACTTATGAGTTATTTGGGTGAAAAAACATAGTTTGGGCTCTCAAAATGCTGCCTTCATAGTTTGTCAAGAAGATACGTGCCAACTAGAGTTGGAATACGTGAAACGGTATGAGTGTGATAAAAGCGATGGAAAAGCTGTCGAGGCTAGGTTTGAGATTTGTTTGGACCTGAGTCTATACGAAACGGGCCAACAACCAAAACTCATAGCTATAAGCCACGACTTATGAGTTATTTTGTGGAAAAAATATAGTTTGAGCCCTCGAAATCGGCATTCATAGTTTTTTAAGAAGATATGGGCCAAGCTTGGACTTGGAATACGTGAAACGGTATGACGGCGATAAAAGCGACGAAACGACTTGTCGGGTTAGGTTGGAGAAGTTTGGACCTAGTTCGATGCGAAACGGGCCAACGACAAAAGCTCATCGCTACGAGCCGTGACTTACGAGTCATTTTGGTGAAAAAAGGTAGTTTGGGCTCTCAAAATCGGTTTTCATAGTTTGTAAAGCGGTACGGGCTAGCTGGAGTTGGAATACGTGAAACGATATCAATGTGATAAAAGCTGATGGAAAAACTATAAGGCTAGGTTTGAGTCTGTTTGGACCTAGTTCTACCAAAAAAGGGCTAATGACCAAAACTCATAGCTATAAGCCATGACTTATGAGTTATTTGGGTGCAAAAACGTAGTTTGGGCTCTCAAAATGCTGCCTTCATAGTTTGTCAAGAAGATACGTGCCAACTAGAGTTGGAATACGTGAAACGGTATGAGTGTGATAAAAGCGATGGAAAAGCTGTCGAGGCTAGGTTTGAGATTCGTTTGGACCTCGGTCTATACGAAACGGGCCAACAACCAAAACTCATAGTTATAAGCCACGACTTATGAGTTATTTTTGTGAAAAAATATAGTTTGGGCCCTCGAAATTAGCCTTGATAGTTTTTTAAAAAGATATGGGCCAAGCTTGGACTTGGAATACGTCAAACGGTATGACGAGTGATAAAAGCGACGAAACACTTGTAGGGCTAGGATGGAGCGAGTTTGGACCTACTTCGATGCGAAATGGGCCAACGACAAAAGGTCATCGCTCTAAGCCGTGACTTACGAGTTATTTTGGTGAAAAAAGGTTGTTTGGGCTCTCAAAATCGGTTTTCATAGTTTGTAAAGCGGTACGGGCTAGCTGGAGTTGGAATACGTGAAACGATATCAATGTGATAAAAGCGATGGAAAACTATAAGGCTCGGTTTGAAGTCTGTTTGGACCTAGTTGTACCAAAAATGGGCTAATGACCAAAACTCATAGCTATAAGCCATGACTTATGAGTTATTTGGGTGAAAAAACATAGTTTGGGCTCTCAAAATCTGCCTTCATAGTTTGTCAGAAGATACGTGCCAACTAGAGTTGGAATACGTGAAACGGTATGAGTGTGATAAAAGCGATGGAAAAAGCTGTCGGGCTAGGTTTGAAGTTTGTTTGGACCTAGGTCTATACGAAACGGGCCAACAACCAAAACTCATAGCTATAAGCCACGACTTATGAGTTATTTTGTTGAAAAAATATAGTTTGAGCCCTCGAAATCGGCATTCATAGTTTTTTAAGAAGATATGGGCCAAGCTTGGACTTGGAATACGTGAAACGGTATGACGAGCGATAAAAGCGACGAAACGGCTGTCGGGTTAGGTTGGAGAAGTTTGGACCTAGTTCGATGCGAAACGGGCCAACGACAAAAGCTCATCGCTCCGAGCCGTGACTTACGAGTCATTTTGGTGAAAAAAGGTAGTTTGGGCTCTCAAAATCGGTTTTCATAGTTTGTAAAGCGGTACGGGCTAGCTTGGAGTTGGAATACGTGAAACGATATCAATGTGATAAAAGCGATGGAAAAACTATAAGGCTAGGTTTGAGGTTTGTTTGGACCTAGTTCTACCAAAAATGGGCTAATGACCAAAACTCATAGCTATAAGCCATGACTTATGAGTTATTTGGGTGAAAAAACGTAGTTTGGGCTCTCAAAATGCTGCCTTCATAGTTTGTCAAGAAGATACGTGCCAACTAGAGTTGGAATACGTGAAACGGTATGAGTGTGATAAAAGCTGATGGAAAAAGCTGTCGAGGCTAGGTTTGAGTATGTTTGGACCTCGGTCTATACGAAACGGGCCAACAACCAAAACTCATAGTTATAAGCCACGACTTATGAGTTATTTTTGTGAAAAAATATAGTTTGGGCCCTCGAAATTAGCCTTGATAGTTTTTAAAAAGATATGGGCCAAGCTTGGACTTGGAATACGTCAAACGGTATGACGGCGATAAAAGCGACGAAACACTTGTAGGGCTAGGATGGAGCGGTTTGGACCTACTTCGATGCGAAATGGGCCAACGACAAAAGGTCATCGCTCTAAGCCGTGACTTACGAGTTATTTTGGTGAAAAAAGGTTGTTTGGGCTCTCAAAATCGGTCTTCATAGTTTGTAAAACGAGTACGGGCTAGCTTGGAGTTGGAATACGTGAAACGATATCAATGTGATAAAAGCGATGGAAAACTATAAGGCTCGGTTTGAAGTTTGTTTGGACCTAGTTGTACCAAAAATGGGCTAATGACCAAAACTCATAGCTATAAGCCATGACTTATGAGTTATTTGGGTGAAAAAACATAGTTTGGGCTCTCAAAATCTGCCTTCATAGTTTGTCAAGAAGATACGGGCCAACTAGAGTTGGAATACGTGAAACGGTATGAGTGTGATAAAAGCTGATGGAAAAGCTGTCGAGGCTAGGTTTGAAGTTTGTTTGGACCTAGGTCTATACGAAACGGGCCAACAACCAAAACTCATAGCTATAAGCCACGACTTATGAGTTATTTTGTTGAAAAAATATAGTTTGAGCCCTCAAAATCGGCATTCATAGTTTTTTAAGAAGATATGGGCCAAGCTTGGACTTGGAATACGTGAAACGGTATGACGGCGATAAAAGCGACGAAACGCTTGTCGGGTTAGGTTGGAGAAGTTTGGACCTAGTTCGATGCGAAACGGGCCAACGACAAAAGCTCATCGCTACGAGCCGTGACTTACGAGTCATTTTGGTGAAAAAAGGTAGTTTGGGCTCTCAAAATCGGTTTTCATAGTTTGTAAAGCGGTACGGGCTAGCTGGAGTTGGAATACGTGAAACGATATCAATGTGATAAAAGCGATGGAAAAACTATAAGGCTAGGTTTGAGGTCTGTTTGGACCTAGTTGTACCAAAAATGGGCTAATGACCAAAACTCATAGCTATAAGCCATGACTTATGAGTTATTTGGGTGAAAAAACATAGTTTGGGCTCTCGAAATCTGCCTTCATAGTTTGTCAAGAAGATACGTGCCAACTAGAGTTGGAATACGTGAAACGGTATGAGTGTGATAAAAGCTGATGGAAAAGCTGTCGAGGCTAGGTTTGAGTCTGTTTGGACCTCGGTCTATACGAAACGGGACAACAACCAAAACTCATAGTTATAAGCCACGACTTATGAGTTATTTTTGTGAAAAAATATAGTTTGGGCCCTCAAAATTAGCCTTGATAGTTTTTTAAAAAGATATGGGCCAAGCTTGGACTTGGAATACGTCAAACGGTATGACGGCGATAAAAGCGACGAAACACCTGTAGGGCTAGGTTGGAGCGGTTTGGACCTACTTCGATGCGAAATGGGCCAACGACAAAAGGTCATCGCTCTAAGCCTTGACTTACGAGTTATTTTGGTGAAAAAAGGTTGTTTGGGCTCTCAAAATAAGTCTTCATAGTTTGTCAATAAGATACGGGCTAGCTGGAGTTGGAATACGTGAAACGATATCGGTGTGATAAAAGCGATGAAAAAGCTGTAAGGCTAGGTTTGAGTCTGTTTGGACCTAGTTCTACGGAAACGGACCAACGACCAAAATCATAGCTATAAGCCATGACTTATGAGTTATTTTAGTGAAAAAACGTAGTTTGGGCTCTAAAAATCTTCCTTCATAGTTTGTCAAGAAGATACGGGCCAACTAGAGTTGGAATACGTGAAACGGTATGAGTGTGATGAAAGCTGATGGAAAAAGCTGTCGGGCTAGGTTTGAGATTTGTTTGGACCTAGGTCCATACGAAACGGGCCAACAACCAAAACTCATAGCTATAAGCCACGACTTATGAGTTATTTTGGTGAAAACATATAGTTTGGGCCCTCAAAATCGGCATTCATAGTTTTTTAAGAAGATATAGGCCAAGCTTGGACTTGGAATACGTGAAACGGTATGACGGCGATAAAAGCGACGAAACGTTTGTCGGGTTAGGTTGGAGAAGTTTGGACCTAGTTCGATGCGAAACGGGCCAACGACAAAAGCTCATCGCTCTAAGCCGTGACTTACGAGTCATTTTGGTGAAAAAAGGTAGTTTGGGCTCTCAAAATCGGTTTTCATAGTTTGTAAAGCGGTATGGGCTAGCTTGGAGTTGGAATACGTGAAACGATATCAATGTGATAAAAGCGATGAAAAAACTATAAGGCTAGGTTTGAGATCTGTTTGGACCTAGTTCTACCAAAAATGGGCTAATGACCAAAACTCATAGCTATAAGCCATGACTTATGAGTTATTTGGGTGAAAAAACGTAGTTTGGGCTCTCAAAATCTGCCTTCATAATTTGTCAAGAAGATACGTGCCAACTAGAGTTGGAATACGTGAAACGGTATGAGTGTGATAAAAGCTGATGGAAAAGCTGTCGGGCTAGGTTTGAGATCTGTTTGGACCTCGGTCTATACGAAACGGGCCAACAACCAAAACTCATAGTTATAAGCCACGACTTATGAGTTATTTTAGTGAAAAAATATAGTTTGGGCCCTCAAAATTAGCCTTGATAGTTTTTTAAAAAGATATGGGCCAAGCTTGGACTTGGAATACGTGAAACGGTATGACGGCGATAAAAGCGACGAAACACTCGTAGGGCTAGGTTGGAGCGAGTTTGGACCTACTTCGATGCGAAATGGGCCAACGACAAAAGGTCATCGCTCTAAGCCTTGACTTACGAGTTATTTTGGTGAAAAAAGGTTGTTTGGGCTCTCAAAATAAGTCTTCATAGTTTGTCAATAAGATACGGGCTAGCTGGAGTTGGAATACGTGAAACGATATCGGTGTGATAAAAGCGATGAAAAAATTGTAAGGCTAGGTTTGAGTCTGCTTGGACCTAGTTCTACCGGAAACGGACCAACGACCAAAACTCATAGCTATAAGCCATGACTTATGAGTTATTTTAGTGAAAAAACATAGTTTGGGCTCTAAAAATCTTCCTTCATAGTTTGTCAAGAAGATACGGGCCAACTAGAGTTGGAATACGTGAAACGGTATGAGTGTGATGAAAGCCGATGGAAAAGCTGTCGGGCTAGGTTTGAGTCTGTTTGGACCTAGGTCTATACGAAACGGGCCAACAACAAAAACTCATAGCTATAAGCCACGACTTATGAGTTATTTTGTTGAAAAAATATAGTTTGAGCCCTCAAAATCGGCATTCATAGTTTTTAAAGAAGATATGGGCCAAGCTTGGACTTGGAATACGTGAAACGGTATGACGGCGATAAAAGCGACGAAACGGTTGTCGGGTTAGGTTGGAGAAGTTTGGACCTAGTTCGATGCGAAACGGGCCAACAACAAAAGCTCATCGCTCTAAGCCGTGACTTACGAGTCATTTTGGTGAAAAAAGGTAGTTTGGGCTCTCAAAATCGGTTTTCATAGTTTGTAAAGCGGTACGGGCTAGCTGGAGTTGGAATACGTGAAACGATATCAATGTGATAAAAGCGATGGAAAAACTATAAGGCTCGGTTTGAGTCTGTTTGGACCTAGTTCTACCAAAAATGGGCTAATGACCAAAACTCATAGCTATAAGCCATGACTTATGAGTTATTTGGGTGAAAAAACATAGTTTGGGCTCTCAAGATCTGCCTTCATAGTTTGTCAAGAAGATACGTGCCAACTAGAGTTGGAATACGTGAAACGGTATGAGTGTGATAAAAGCTGATGGAAAAGCTGTCGGGCTATGTTTGAGATTTGTTTGGACCTAGGTCTATACGAAACGGGCCAACAACCAAAACTCATAGCTATAAGCCACGACTTATGAGTTATTTTGTTGAAAAAATATAGTTTGAGCCCTCAAAATCGGCATTCATAGTTTTTTAAGAAGATATGGGCCAAGCTGAACTTGGAATACGTGAAACGGTATGACGGCGATAAAAGCGACGAAACGGTGTCGGGTTAGGTTGGAGAAGTTTGGACCTAGTTCGATGCGAAACGGGCCAACGACAAAAGCTCATCGCTCTAAGCCGTGACTTACGAGTCATTTTGGTGAAAAAAGGTAGTTTGGGCTCTCAAAATCGGTTTTCATAGTTTGTAAAGCGGTACGGGCTAGCTGGAGTTGGAATACGTGAAACGATATCAATGTGATAAAAGCGATGGAAAAACTATAAGGCTAGGTTTGAGACTTGTTTGGACCTAGTTCTACCAAAAATGGGCTAATGACCAAAACTCATAGCTATAAGCCATGACTTATGAGTTATTTGGGTGAAAAAACGTAGTTTGGGCTCTCAAAATGCTGCCTTCATAGTTTGTCAAGAAGATACGTGCCAACTAGAGTTGGAATACGTGAAACGGTATGAGTGTGATAAAAGCGATGGAAAAGCTGTCGAGGCTAGGTTTGAGCTCGTTTGGACCTCGGTCTATCCGAAACGGGCCAACAACTAAAACTCATAGTTATAAGCCACGACTTATGAGTTATTTTTGTGAAAAAATATAGTTTGGGCCCTCAAAATTAGCCTTGATAGTTTTTTAAAAAGATATGGGCCAAGCTTGGACTTGGAATACGTGAAACGGTATGACGGCGATAAAAGCCGACGAAACACTTGTAGGGCTAGGTTGGAGCGGTTTGGACCTACTTCGATGCGAAATGGGCCAACGACAAAAGGTCATCGCTCTAAGCCTTGACTTACGAGTTATTTTGGTGAAAAAAGGTTGTTTGGGCTCTCAAAATAAGTCTTCATAGTTTGTCGATAAGATACGGGCTAAGCTGGAGTTGGAATACGTGAAACGATATCGGTGTGATAAAAGCTGATGAAAAAATTGTAAGGCTAGGTTTGAGTCTGTTTGGACCTAGTTCTACCGGAAACGGACCAACGACCAAAACTCATAGCTATAAGCCATGACTTATGAGTTATTTTAGTGAAAAAACATAGTTTGGGCTCTAAAAATCTTCCTTCATAGTTTGTCAAGAAGATACGGGCCAACTAGAGTTGGAATACGTGAAACGATATGAGTGTGATGAAAGCCGATGGAAAAGCTGTCGGGCTAGGTTTGAAGTCTGTTTGGACCTAGGTCTATACGAAACGGGCCAACAACCAAAACTCATAGCTATAAGCCACGACTTATGAGTTATTTTGTTGAAAAAATATAGTTTGAGCCCTCAAAATCGGCATTCATAGTTTTTTAAGAAGATATGGGCCAAGCTTGGACTTGGAATACGTGAAACGGTATGAGAGCGATAAAAGCGACGAAACGCTTGTCGGGTTAGGTTAGAGAAGTTTGGACCTAGTTCGATGCGAAACGAGCCAACGACAAAAGCTCATCGCTCTAAGCCGTGACTTACGAGTCATTTTGGTGAAAAAAGGTAGTTTGGGCTCTCAAAATCGGTTTTCATAGTTTGTAAAGCGGTACGGGCTAACTGGAGTTGGAATACGTGAAACGATATCAATGTGATAAAAGCGATGGAAAAACTATAAGGCTAGGTTTGAAGTCTGTTTGGACCTAGTTCTACCAAAAATGGGCTAATGACCAAAACTCATAGCTATAAGCCATGTCTTATGAGTTATTTGGGTGAAAAAACATAGTTTGGGCTCTCAAAATCTGCCTTCATAGTTTGTCAAGAAGATACGTGCCAACTAGAGTTGGAATACGTGAAACGGTATGATTGTGATAAAAGCGATGGAAAAGCTGTAAGGCTAGGTTTGAGTCTGTTTGGACCTCGGTCTATACGAAACGGGCCAACAACCAAAACTCATAGTTATAAGCCACGACTTATGAGTTATTTTTGTGAAAAAATATAGTTTGGGCCCTCAAAATCGGCCTTGATAGTTTTTTAAAAAGATATGCGCCAAGCTTGTACTTGGAATACGTGAAACGGTATGAGAGCGATAAAAATTGATGAAACAACTTGTAGGGCTAGGTTTGAGCGAGTTTGGACCTAGTTCGATGCGATACGGGCCAACGACGAAGCTCATCGCTCTAAGCCTTGACTTACGAGTTATTTTGGTGAAAAAAGATTGTTTGGGATCTCAAAATCGGTATTCATAGTTTGTCGAGGAGATACAAGCTAAGCTGGAGTTGGAATACGTGAAACGATATCGGTGTGATAAAAGCCGATGAAAAAGCTGTAAGGCTAGGTTTGAGTCTGTTTGGACCTAGTTCTATCGAAAACGGGCCAACGACCAAAACTCATAGCTATAAGCCATGACTTATGAGTTCTTTTGGTGAAAAAACGTAGTTTGGGCTCTCAAAATCTACCTTCATAGTTTGTCAAGAAGATGCGGGCCAACTAGAGTTGGAATACGTGAAACGGTATGAGTGTGATAAAAATTGATGGAAAAAGCTGTCGAGGCTAGGTTTGAGTCTGTTTGGACCTAGGTCTATACGAAACGGGCCAACAACCAAAACTCATAGCTATAAGCCACGACTTATTAGTTATTTTGGTGAAAAAATATAGTTTCGGCCCTCGACATCGGCCTTCAAAGATTTTTAAAAAGATATAGGCCAAGCTTGGACTTGGAATACGTGAAACGGTATGAGAGCGATAAAAGCGATGAAACAACTGTAGGGCTAGGTTGGAGCGGTTTGGACATAGTTCGATGCGAAACGGGCCAACGACAAAAGCTCATCGCTCTAAGCCGTGACTTACGAGTTATTTTTGTGAAAAATGGTTGTTTGGGATCTCAAAATCGGTCTTCATAGTTTGTCAGAAGATACGGGCTAGCTGGAGTTGGAATACGTGAAACGATATCGGTGTGATAAAAGCTGATGAAAAAACTATAAGGCTAGGTTTGAGTCTGTTTGGACCTAGTTCTACGGAAGCTAGGCTAAGGACCATAACTCATAGCTATAAGCCATGACTTATGAGTTATTTTGGTGAAAAAACGTATTTTGGGCTCTCAAAATCTACCTTCATAGTTTGTCAAGAAGATACGGGCCAACTAGAGTTGGAATACGTGAAACGATATGAGTGTGATAAAAGCTGATGGAAAAACTATCAAGCTAGGTTTGAGCTTTTTGGACCTAGTTCTATACGAAACGGGCCAACAACCAAAACTCACAACTATAAGCCACGACTTATTAGTTATTTTGGTGAAAAAATATAGTTTGGGCCCTCAAAATCGGCCTTCATAGTTTTTTAAGAAGATATGGGCCAAGCTGGACTTGGAATACGTGAAACGGTATAAGAGCGATAAAAGCGATGAAACAACTGTAGGGCTAGATTGGAGCGAGTTTGGACCTAGTTGGATTCGAAACGGGCCAACGACAAAAGCTCATCGCTCTAAGCCGTGACTTACGAGTTATTTTTGTGAAAAATGGTTGTTTGGGATCTCAAAATCGGTCTTCATAGTTTGCCAAAAAGATACGGGCTAGCTGGAGTTGGAATACGTGAAACGATATCGGTGTGATAAAAGCGATGAAAAAACTATAAGGCTAGCTTTGAGCATGTTTGGACCTAGTTCTACCGGAATCGGGCTAAGGACCAAAACTCATAGCTATAAGCCATGACTTATGAGTTATTTTGGTGAAAAAACGTAGTTTGGGCTCTCAAAATCTACTTTCATAGTTTGTCAAGAAGATACGGGCCAACTAGAGTTGGAATACGTGAAACGGTATGAGTGTGATAAAAGCGATGGAAAAACTATCAAGCTAGGTTTGAGCTTTTTGGACCTAGTTCTATACGAAACGGGCCAACAACCAAAACTCACAACTATAAGCCACGACTTATTAGTTATTTTGGTGAAAAAATATAGTTTGGGCCCTCGAAATCGGCCTTCATAGTTTTTAAGAAGATATGGGCCAAGCTGGACTTGGAATACGTGAAACGGTATAAGAGCGATAAAAGCGATGAAACACCGTAGGGCTAGATTGGAGCGAGTTTGGACCTAGTTGGATTCGAAACGGGCCAACGACAAAAGCTCATCGCTCTAAGCCGTGACTTACGAGTTATTTTTGTGAAAAATGGTTGTTTGGGATCTCAAAATCGGTCTTCATAGTTTGTCAAAAAGATACGTGCTAAGCTGGAGTTGGAATACGTGAAACGATATCGGTGTGATAAAAGCTGATGAAAAAGCTGTAAGGCTAGCTTTGAGTTGTTTGGACCTAGTTCTACGGAACTTGGCTAAGGACCAAAACTCATAGCGATAACCCAAGACTTATGAGTTATTTTGGTGAAAAAACGTAGTTTGGGCTCTCAAAATCTACCGTCATAGCTTGTCAAGAAGATACGGGCCAACTAGAGTTAGAATACGTGAAACGGTATGAGTGTGATAAAAGCGATGGAAAAGCTGTCGAGCTAGGTTTGAGTCTGTTTGGACCTAGGTCTATACGAAACGGGCTAACAACCAAAACTCATAGCTATAAGCCACGACTTATTAGTTATTTTGGTGAAAAAATATAGTTTGGGCCCTCAAAATCGGCCTTCAAAGTTTTTTAAGAAGATATGGGCCAACTTGGACATGGAATACGTGAAACGGTATGAGAGCGATAAAGCCGATGAAACAACTGTAGGGCTAGATTGGAGCGAGTTTGGACATAGTTGGGTTCAAAACGGGCCAACGACAAAACCTCATCGCTCTAAGCCGTGACTTACGAGTTATTTTTGTGAAAAAAGGTTGTTTGGGATCTCAAAATCGGTCTTCATAGTTTGTCGAGGAGATACGGGCTAGCTTGGAGTTGGAATACGTGAAACGATATCGGTGTGATAAAAGCGATGAAAAAGCTGTAAGGCTAGGTTTGAGTCTGTTTGGACCTAGTTCTATCGAAAACGGGCCAACGACAAACTCATAGCTATTAGCCATGACTTTTGAGTTATTTTGGTGAAAAAACGTAGTTTGGGCTCTTAAAATCCGCCTTCATAGTTTGTCGAGAAGATACGGGCCAACTAGAGTTAGAATACGTGAAACGGTATGAGTGTGATAAAAGCCGATGGAAAAGCTGTCGAGGCTAGGTTTGAGTCTGTTTAGACCTAGGTCTATACGAAACGAGCCAACAACCAAAACTCATAGCTATAAGCCACGACTTATTAGTTATTTTGGTGAAAAAATATAGTTTGGGCCCTCGAAATCGGCCTTCATAGTTTTTTAAGAAGATATGGGCCAACTTGGACTTGGAATACGTGAAACGGTATAAGAGCGATAAAAGCGATGAAACAACGTAGGGCCGGATTGGAGCGAGTTTGGACCTAGTTGGATTCGAAACGGGCCAACGACAAAAGCTCATCGCTCTAGCCGTGACTTACGAGTTATTTTTGTGAAAAAAGGTTGTTTGGGATCTCAAAATCGGTCTTCATAGTTTGTCAGAAGATACGGAGCTAAGCTGAAGTTGGAATACGTGAAACGATATCGGTGTGATAAAAGCTGATGAAAAAGCTGTAAGGCTAGGTTTGAGTCTGTTTGGACCTAGTTATACGGAACTGGGCTAAGGACCAAAACTCATAGCTATAAGCCATGACTTATGAGTTATTTTGGTGAAAAAACGTAGTTTGGGCTCTCAAAATCTACCTTCGTAGTTTGTCAAGAAGATACGGGCCAACTAGAGTTGGAATACGTGAAACGGTATGAGCTGTGATAAAAGCGATGGAAAAGCTGTCGAGGCTAGGTTTGAGTCTGTTTGGACCTAGAGTCTATCCGAAACGGGCCAACAACCAAAACTCATAGCTATAAGCCACGACTTATTAGTTATTTTGGTGAAAAAATATAGTTTTGGCCCTCAAAATCGGCCTTCAAAGTTTTTTAAGAAGATATGGGCCAAGCTTGGACTTGGAATACGTGAAACGGTATGAGAGCGATAAAAGCGATGAAACACCGTAGGGCTAGGTTGGAGCGAGTTTGGACCTAGTTCGATGCGAAATGGGCCAACGACAAAAGCTCATCGCTCTAAGCCTTGACTTACGAGTTATTTTGGTGAAAAATGATTGTTTGGGATCTAAAAATCGGTCTTCATAGTTTGTCAATGAGATACGGGCTAGCTGGAGTTGGAATACGTGAAACGATATCGGTGTGATAATAAGCGATGAAAAAGCTGTAAGGCTAGGTTTGAAGTTTGTTTGGACCTAGTTCTATCGAAAACGCGCCAACGACCAAAACTCATAGCTATAAGCCATGACTTTTGAGTTATTTTGGTGAAAAAACGAAGTTTGGGCTCTCAAAATGTCGCCTTCATAGTTTGTCAGAAGATACGGGCCAACTAGAGTTAGAATACGTGAAACGGTATGAGTGTGATAAAAGCGATGAAAAAGCTGTAAGGCTAGGTTTGAGGTCTGTTTGGACCTAGTTCTACGGAAGCTGGGCTAAGGACCAAAACTCATAGCTATAAGCCATGACTTATGAGTTCTTTTGGTGAAAAGACGTAGTTTGGGCTCTCAAAATCTACCTTCATAGTTTGTCAAGAAGATACGGACCAAGCTAGAGTTGGAATACGTGAAACGGTATGAGTGTGATAAAAGCCGATGAAAAAGCTGTCGAGGCTAGGTTTGAGTCTGTTTGGACCTAGTTCTACGAGAACTGGGCTAAGGACCAAAACTCATAGCTATAAGCCATGACTTATGAGTTATTTTGGTGAAAAAACGTAGTTTGGGCTCTCAAAATCTGCCTTCATAGTTTGTCAAGAAGATACGGGCCAACTAGAGTTAGAATACGTGAAACGGTATGAGTGTGATAAAAGCGATGAAAAAGCTGTAAGGCTAGGTTTGAAGTCTGTTTGGACCTAGTTCTACGAGAACTGGGCTAAGGACCAAAACTCATAGCTATAAGCCATGACTTATGAGTTCTTTTGGTGAAAAGACGTAGTTTGGGCTCTCAAAATCTACCTTCATAGTTTGTCAAGAAGATACGGACCAAGCTAGAGTTGGAATACGTGAAACGGTATGAGTGTGATAAAAGCTGATGAAAAAGCTGTCGAGGCTAGGTTTGAAGCTTGTTTGGATCTAGTTCTACGAGAACTGGGCTAAGGACCAAAACTCATAGCTATAAGCCATGACTTATGAGTTATTTTGGTGAAAAAACGTAGTTTGGGCTCTCAAAATGCTGCCTTCATAGTTTGTCAAGAAGATACGGGCCAACTAGAGTTAGAATACGTGAAACGGTATGAGTGTGATAAAAGCTGATGAAAAAGCTGTAAGGCTAGGTTTGAGTCTGTTTGGACCTAGTTCTACGGAAGCTGGGCTAAGGACCAAAACTCATAGCTATAAGCCATGACTTATGAGTTCTTTTGGTGAAAAAACGTAGTTTGGGCTCTTAAAATCTTCCTTCATAGTTTGTCAAAACGATACGGGCCAACTAGAGTTGGAATACGTGAAACGGTATGAGTCGTGATAAAAGCTGATGGAAAAGCTGTCGAGGCTAGGTTTGAGTCTGTTTGGACCTAGGCCTATTTGAAACGGGCCAACAACCAAAACTCATAGCTATAAGCCACGACTTATTAGTTATTTTGGTGAAAAAATATAGTTTCGGCCCTCAACATCGACCTTCAAAGTTTTTTAAGAAGATATGGGCCAACTAGACTTGGAATACGTGAAACGGTATGAGAGCGATAAAAGCGATGAAACACTCGTAGGGCTAGGTTGGAGCGAGTTTGGACCTAGTTCGATGCGAAACGGGCCAACGACAAAAGCTCATCGCTCTAAGCCTTGACTTACGAGTTATTTTGGTGAAAAAAGGTTGTTCGGGATCTAAAAATCAATCTTCATAGTTTGTCGAGGAGATACGGGCTAACTAGAGTTGGAATACGTGAAACGATATCGGTGTGATAAAAGCGATGAAAAAGCTGTAAGGCTAGGTTTGAGCTCGTTTGGACCTAGTTCTATCGAAAACGGGCCAACGACCAAAACTCATAGCTATAAGCCATGACTTTTGAGTTATTTTGGTGAAAATACGTAGTTTGGGCTCTCAAAATCCGCCTTCATAGTTTGTCAAGAAGATACGGGCCAACTAGAGTTGGAATACGTGAAACGGTATGAGTGTGATAAAAGCCGATGGAAAAGCTGTCGGGCTAGGTTTTAGCTATTTGGACCTAGTTCTATCGAAAACGGGCCAACGACCAAAACTCATAGCTATAAGCCATGACTTCGAGTTATTTTGGGAAAAAAGGTAGTTTGGGCTCTCCAAATGCGCCTTCATAGTTTGTCAAGAAAATACGAGCCAACTAGAGTTGGAATACGTGAAACGGTATGAGTGTGATAAAAGCGATGGAAAAACTATCGAGCTAGGTTTGAGTCTGTTTGGACCTAGTTCTATCGAAAACGGGCCAACGACAAAAACTCATAGCTATAAGCCATGACTTTTGAGTTATTTTGGTGAGAAAACGTAGTTTGGGATCTCAAAATCTACCTTCATAGTTTGTCAAGAAAATACTAGCCAACTAGAGTTGGAATACGTGAAACGGTATGAGTGTGATAAAAGCTGATGGAAAAGCTGTCAGGCTAGGTTTTAGTCAGTTTGGACCTAGTTCTATCGAAAACGGGCCAACGACCAAAACTCATAGCTATAAGCCATGACTTCGAGTTATTTTGGGAAAAAAGGTAGTTTGGGCTCTCCAAATGCGCCTTCATAGTTTGTCAAGAAAATACGAGCCAACTAGAGTTGGAATACGTGAAACGGTATGAGTGTGATAAAAGCCGATGGAAAAGCTGTCGAGGCTAGGTTTGAGTCTGTTTGGACCAAGTTCTACGAGAGCTGGGCTAAGGACCAAAACTCATAGCTTTAAGCCATGACTTTTGAGTTATTTTGGTGAAAAAACGTAGTTTGGGCTCTTAAAATCTTCCTTCATAGTTTGTCAAAAAGATACGGGCCAACTAGAGTTGGAATACGTGAAACGGTATGAGTGTGATAAAAGCTGATGGAAAAACTTTAAGGCTAGGTTTGAGATTTGTTTGGACCTAGGTCTATACGAAACGGGCCAACAACCAAAACTCATAGTTATAAGCCACGACTTATTTGTTATTTTTGTGAAAAAATATAGTTTGGGCCCTCGACATCGGCCTTCAAAGTTTTTTAAGATGATATGGGCCAAGCTTGGACTTGGAATACGTGAAACGGTATGAGAGCGATAAAAGCGATGAAACCACTGTAGGGCTAGGTTGGAGCGAGTTTGGACCTAGTTCGATGCGAAACGGGCCAACGACAAAAGCTCATCGCTCTAAGCCTTGACTTACGAGTTATTTTGGTGAAAAAAGGTTGTTTGGGATCTAAAAATCGGTCTTCATAGTTTGTCGAGGAGATACGGGCTAAGCTGGAGTTGGAATACGTGAAACGATATCGGTGTGATAAAAGCGATGAAAAAAGCTGTAAGGCTAGGTTTGAAGTCTGTTTGGACCTAGTTCTATCGAAAACGGGCCAACGACAAACTCATAGCTATTAGCCATGACTTTTGAGTTATTTTGGTGAAAAAACGTAGTTTGGGCTCTTAAAATCTGCCTTCATAGTTTGTCAAGAAGATACGGGCCAACTAGAGTTAGAATACGTGAAACGGTATGAGTGTGATAAAAGCTGATGGAAAAGCTGTCGAGCTAGGTTTGAGATTTGTTTGGACTGGAGTCTATACGAAACGAGCCAACAACCAAAACTCATAGCTATAAGCCACGACTTATTAGTTATTTTGGTGAAAAAATATAGTTTGGGCCCTCAAAATCGGCCTTCATAGTTTTTTAAGAAGATATGGGCCAAGCTGGACTTGGAATACGTGAAACGGTATAAGAGCGATAAAAGCGATGAAACAACTTGTAGGGCCAGATTGGAGCGAGTTTGGACCTAGTTGGATTCGAAACGGGCCAACGACAAAAGCTCATCGCTCTAAGCCGTGACTTACGAGTTATTTTTGTGAAAAAAGGTTGTTTGGGATCTCAAAATCGGTCTTCATAGTTTGTCGAGAAGATACGGGCTAGCTGGAGTTGGAATACGTGAAACGATATCGGTGTGATAAAAGCTGATGAAAAAGCTGTAAGGCTAGGTTTGAGTCTGTTTGGACCTAGTTATACGGAGCCGGGCTAAGGACCAAAACTCATAGCTATAAGCCATGACTTATGAGTTATTTTGGTGAAAAAACGTAGTTTGGGCTCTCAAAATCTACCTTCATAGTTTGTCAAGAAGATACGGGCCAACTAGAGTTGGAATACGTGAAACGGTATGAGTGTGATAAAAGCGATGGAAAAGCTGTCGGGCTAGGTTTGAAGTCTGTTTGGACCTAGGTCTATACGAAACGGGCCAACAACCAAAACTCATAGCTATAAGCCACGACTTATTAGTTATTTTGGTGAAAAAATATAGTTTTGGCCCTCAAAATCGGCCTTCAAAGTTTTTAAGAAGATATGGGCCAAGCTTGGACTTGGAATACGTGAAACGGTATGAGAGCGATAAAAGCGATGAAACAACTGTAGGGCTAGGTTGGAGCGAGTTTGGACCTAGTTCGATGCGAAATGGGCCAACGACAAAAGCTCATCGCTCTAAGCCTTGACTTACGAGTTATTTTGGTGAAAAATGATTGTTTGGGATCTAAAAATCGGTCTTCATAGTTTGTCAATGATATACGGGCTAGCTGGAGTTGGAATACGTGAAACGATATCGGTGTGATAATAAGCGATGAAAAAAGCTGTAAGGCTAGGTTTGAGTCTGTTTGGACCTAGTTCTATCGAAAACGCGCCAACGACCAAAACTCATAGCTATAAGCCATGACTTTTGAGTTATTTTGGTGAAAAAACGAAGTTTGGGCTCTCAAAATGCTGCCTTCATAGTTTGTCAAGAAGATACGGGCCAACTAGAGTTAGAATACGTGAAACGGTATGAGTGTGATAAAAGCGATGAAAAAGCTGTAAGGCTAGGTTTGAGTTTGTTTGGACCTAGTTCTACGAGAGCTGGGCTAAGGACCAAAACTCATAGCTATAAGCCATGACTTATGAGTTATTTTGGTGAAAAAACGTAGTTTGGGCTCTCAAAA
Organism: Dovyalis caffra; assembly: GCA_963924115.1. NCBI lineage: Eukaryota > Viridiplantae > Streptophyta > Magnoliopsida > Malpighiales > Salicaceae > Dovyalis > Dovyalis caffra. The sequence goes on from CAWUPB010001183.1 coordinate 587,904, forward strand.
TCTGCCTTCATAGTTTGTCAGAAGATACGGGCCAAGCTAGAGTTAGAATACGTGAAACGGTATGAGTGTGATAAAAGCGATGAAAAAAGCTGTAAGGCTAGGTTTGAGTCTGTTTGGACCTAGTTCTACGGAAGCTGGGCTAAGGACCAACACTCATAGCTATAAGCCATGACTTATGAGTTCTTTTGGTTAAAAGACGTAGTTTGGGCTCTCAAAATCTACCTTCATAGTTTGTCAAGAAGATACGGACCAAGCTAGAGTTGGAATACGTGAAACGGTATGAGTGTGATAAAAGCTGATGAAAAAGCTGTCGGGCTAGGTTTGAGTCTGTTTGGACCTAGTTCTACGAGAGCTGGGCTAAGGACCAAAACTCATAGCTATAAGCCATGACTTATGAGTTATTTTGGTCAAAAAACGTAGTTTGGGCTCTCAAAATGCTGCCTTCATAGTTTGTCAAGAAGATACGGGCCAACTAGAGTTAGAATACGTGAAACGGTATGAGTGTGATAAAAGCGATGAAAAAGCTGTAAGGCTAGGTTTGAGTCTGTTTGGACCTAGTTCTACGAGAACTGGGCTAAGGACCAAAACTCATAGCTATAAGCCATGACTTATGAGTTCTTTTGGTGAAAAGACGTAGTTTGGGCTCTCAAAATCTACCTTCATAGTTTGTCAAGAAGATACGGACCAACTAGAGTTGGAATACGTGAAACGGTATGAGTGTGATAAAAGCTGATGAAAAAGCTGTCGAGGCTAGGTTTGAGTCTGTTTGGACCTAGTTCTACGAGAACTGGGCTAAGGACCAAAACTCATAGCTATAAGCCATGACTTATGAGTTATTTTGGTGAAAAAACGTAGTTTGGGCTCTCAAAATCCGCCTTCATAGTTTGTCAAGAAGATACGGGTCAACTAGAGTTAGAATACGTGAAACGGTATGAGTGTGATAAAAGCTGATGAAAAAGCTGTAAGGCTAGGTTTGAGTCTGTTTGGACCTAGTTCTACGAGAACTGGGCTAAGGACCAAAACTCATAGCTATAAGCCATGACTTATGAGTTATTTTGGTGAAAAGACGTAGTTTGGGCTCTCAAAATCTGCCTTCATAGTTTGTCAGAAGATACGGGCCAACTAGAGTTAGAATACGTGAAACGGTATGAGTGTGATAAAAGCTGATGAAAAAAGCTGTAAGGCTAGGTTTGAGTCTGTTTGGACCTAGTTCTACGGAAGCTGGGCTAAGGACCAAAACTCATAGCTATAAGCCATGACTTTTGAGTTATTTTGGTGAAAAAACGTAGTTTGGGCTCTTAAAATCTTCCTTCATAGTTTGTCAAAAAGATACGGGCCAACTAGAGTTGGAATACGTGAAACGGTATGAGTGTGATAAAAGCGATGGAAAAACTTTCGGGCTAGGTTTGAGTCTGTTTGGACCTAGGTCTATACGAAACGGGCCAACAACCAAAACTCATAGTTATAAGCCACGACTTATTTGTTATTTTGGTGAAAAAATATAGTTTCGGCCCTCAACATCGGCCTTCAAAGTTTTTTAATATGATATGGGCCAAGCTGGACTTGGAATACGTGAAACGGTATGAGAGCGATAAAAGCGATGAAACCACTGTAGGGCTAGGTTGGAGCGGTTTGGACCTAGTTCGATGCGAAACGGGCCAACGACAAAAGCTCATCGCTCTAAGCCTTGACTTACGAGTTATTTTGGTGAAAAATGATTGTTTGGGATCTAAAAATCGGTCTTCATAGTTTGTCGATGAGATACGGGCTAGCTGGAGTTGGAATACGTGAAACGATATCGGTGTGATAATAAGCGATGAAAAAGCTGTAAGGCTAGGTTTGAGTCTGTTTGGACCTAGTTCTATCGAAAACGCGCCAACGACCAAAACTCATAGCTATAAGCCATGACTTTTGAGTTATTTTGGTGAAAAAACGAAGTTTGGGCTCTCAAAATGCTGCCTTCATAGTTTGTCAAGAAGATACGGGCCAACTAGAGTTAGAATACGTGAAACGGTATGAGTGTGATAAAAGCTGATGAAAAAGCTGTAAGGCTAGGTTTGAGTCTGTTTGGACCTAGTTCTACGAGAACTGGGCTAAGGACCAAAACTCATAGCTATAAGCCATGACTTATGAGTTATTTTGGTGAAAAAACGTAGTTTGGGCTCTCAAAATCCGCCTTCATAGTTTGTCAAGAAGATACGGGCCAACTAGAGTTAGAATACGTGAAACGGTATGAGTGTGATAAAAGCGATGAAAAAGCTGTAAGGCTAGGTTTGAAGTCTGTTTGGACCTAGTTCTACGAGAACTGGGCTAAGGACCAAAACTCATAGCTATAAGCCATGACTTATGAGTTCTTTTGGTGAAAAGACGTAGTTTGGGCTCTCAAAATCTACCTTCATAGTTTGTCAAGAAGATACGGACCAACTAGAGTTGGAATACGTGAAACGGTATGAGTGTGATAAAAGCTGATGAAAAAGCTGTCGGGCTAGGTTTGAGTCTGTTTGGACCTAGTTCTACGGAAGCTGGGCTAAGGACCAAAACTCATAGCTATAAGCCATGACTTATGAGTTATTTTGGTCAAAAAACGTAGTTTGGGCTCTCAAAATCTGCCTTCATAGTTTGTCAAGAAGATACGGGCCAACTAGAGTTAGAATACGTGAAACGGTATGAGTGTGATAAAAGCGATGAAAAAGCTGTAAGGCTAGGTTTGAGTCTGTTTGGACCTAGTTCTACGGAAGCTGGGCTAAGGACCAAAACTCATAGCTATAAGCCATGACTTATGAGTTCTTTTGGTGAAAAGACGTAGTTTGGGCTCTCAAAATCTACCTTCATAGTTTGTCAAGAAGATACGGACCAAGCTAGAGTTGGAATACGTGAAACGGTATGAGTGTGATAAAAGCGATGAAAAAGCTGTCGAAGCTAGGTTTGAGACTGTTTGGACCTAGTTCTACGAGAGCTGGGCTAAGGACCAAAACTCATAGCTATAAGCCATGACTTATGAGTTATTTTGGTGAAAAAACGTAGTTTGGGCTCTCAAAATCTGCCTTCATAGTTTGTCAAGAAGATACGGGTCAACTAGAGTTAGAATACGTGAAACGGTATGAGTGTGATAAAAGCGATGAAAAAGCTGTAAGGCTAGGTTTGAGTCTGTTTGGACCTAGTTCTACGAGAACTGGGCTAAGGACCAAAACTCATAGCTATAAGCCATGACTTATGAGTTATTTTGGTGAAAAGACGTAGTTTGGGCTCTCAAAATCTGCCTTCATAGTTTGTCAGAAGATACGGGCCAACTAGAGTTAGAATACGTGAAACGGTATGAGTGTGATAAAAGCTGATGAAAAAAGCTGTAAGGCTAGGTTTGAGTCTGTTTGGACCTAGTTCTACGAGAACTGGGCTAAGGACCAAAACTCATAGCTATAAGCCATGACTTTTGAGTTATTTTGGTGAAAAAACGTAGTTTGGGCTCTTAAAATCTTCCTTCATAGTTTGTCAAAAAGATACGGGCCAACTAGAGTTGGAATACGTGAAACGGTATGAGTGTGATAAAAGCGATGGAAAAACTTTCGGGCTAGGTTTGAAGTTTGTTTGGACCTAGGTCTATACGAAACGGACCAACAACCAAAACTCATAGTTATAAGCCACGACTTATTTGTTATTTTGGTGAAAAAATATAGTTTCGGCCCTCAACATCGGCCTTCAAAGTTTTTTAATATGATATGGGCCAAGCTGGACTTGGAATACGTGAAACGGTATGAGAGCGATAAAAGCGATGAAACCACTGTAGGGCTAGGTTGGAGCGGTTTGGACCTAGTTCGATGCGAAACGGGCCAACGACAAAAGCTCATCGCTCTAAGCCTTGACTTACGAGTTATTTTGGTGAAAAAAGGTTGTTTGGGATCTAAAAATCGGTCTTCATAGTTTGTCGAGGAGATACGGGCTAGCTGGAGTTGGAATACGTGAAACGATATCGGTGTGATAAAAGCTGATGAAAAAGCTGTAAGGCTAGGTTTGAGTCTGTTTGGACCTAGTTCTATCGAAAACGGGCCAACGACAAACTCATAGCTATTAGCCATGACTTTTGAGTTATTTTGGTGAAAAAACGTAGTTTGGGCTCTTAAAATCTGCCTTCATAGTTTGTCAAGAAGATACGGGCCAACTAGAGTTAGAATACGTGAAACGGTATGAGTGTGATAAAAGCGATGGAAAAAGCTGTCGAGGCTAGGTTTGAGTTTGTTTGGACCTAGGTCTATCCGAAACGAGCCAACAACCAAAACTCATAGCTATAAGCCACGACTTATTAGTTATTTTGGTGAAAAAATATAGTTTGGGCCCTCAAAATCGGCCTTCATAGTTTTTAAGAAGATATGGGCCAAGCTGGACTTGGAATACGTGAAACGGTATAAGAGCGATAAAAGCGATGAAACAGCTGTAGGGCCGGATTGGAGCGAGTTTGGACCTAGTTGGATTCGAAACGGGCCAACGACAAAAGCTCATCGCTCTAAGCCGTGACTTACGAGTTATTTTTGTGAAAAAAGGTTGTTTGGGATCTCAAAATCGGTCTTCATAGTTTGTCGAAGATACGGGCTAACTGGAGTTGGAATGCGTGAAACGATATCGGTGTGATAAAAGCGATGAAAAAGCTGTAAGGCTAGGTTTGAGTCTGTTTGGACCTAGTTCTACGGAGCCGGGCTAAGGACCAAAACTCATAGCTATAAGCCATGACTTATGAGTTATTTTGGTGAAAAAACGTAGTTTGGGCTCTCAAAATCTACCTTCATAGTTTGTCAAGAAGATACGGGCCAACTAGAGTTGGAATACGTGAAACGGTATGAGTGTGATAAAAGCGATGGAAAAACTGTCGAGGCTAGGTTTGAGATTTGTTTGGACCTAGGTCTATACGAAACGGGCCAACAACCAAAACTCATAGCTATAAGCCACGACTTATTAGTTATTTTGGTGAAAAAATATAGTTTTGGCCCTCGAAATCGGCCTTGAAAGTTTTTTAAGAAGATATGGGCCAAGCTGGACTTGGAATACATGAAACGGTATGAGAGCGATAAAAGCGATGAAACAACTGTAGGGCTAGGTTGGAGCGGTTTGGACCTAGTTCGGTGCGAAATGGGCCAACGACAAAAGCTCATCGCTCTAAGCCTTGACTTACGAGTTATTTTGGTGAAAAATGATTGTTTGGGATCTAAAAATCGGTCTTCATAGTTTGTCAATGAGATACGGGCTAGCTTGGAGTTGGAATACGTGAAACGATATCGGTGTGATAATAGCGATGAAAAAGCTGTAAGGCTAGGTTTGAGTCTGTTTGGACCTAGTTCTATCGAAAACGGGCCAACGACAAACTCATAGCTATTAGCCATGACTTTTGAGTTATTTTGGTGAAAAAACGTAGTTTGGGCTCTTAAAATGCTGCCTTCATAGTTTGTCGAAGATACGGGCCAACTAGAGTTAGAATACGTGAAACGGTATGAGTGTGATAAAAGCGATGGAAAAGCTGTCGGGCTAGGTTTGAGATTTGTTTGGACCTAGGTCTATACGAAACGAGCCAACAACCAAAACTCATAGCTATAAGCCACGACTTATTAGTTATTTTGGTGAAAAAATATAGTTTGGGCCCTCGAAATCGGCCTTCATAGTTTTTAAGAAGATATGGGCCAAGTTGGACTTGGAATACGTGAAACGGTATAAGAGCGATAAAAGCGATGAAACACATGTAAGGGCCGGATTGGAGCGAGTTTGGACCTAGTTGGATTCGAAACGGGCCAACGACAAAAGCTCATCGCTCTAGCCGTGACTTACGAGTTATTTTTGTGAAAAAAGGTTGTTTGGGATCTCAAAATCGGTCTTCATAGTTTGTCAAGAAGATACGGGCTAGCTTGGAGTTGGAATGCGTGAAACGATATCGGTGTGATAAAAGCTGATGAAAAAGCTGTAAGGCTAGGTTTGAGCTATTTGGACCTAGTTCTACGGAGCTCGGGCTAAGGACCAAAACTCATAGCTATAAGCCATGACTTATGAGTTATTTTGGTGAAAAAACGTAGTTTGGGCTCTCAAAATCTACCTTCATAGTTTGTCTAGAAAATACGGGCCAACTAGAGTTGGAATACGTGAAACGGTATGAGCTGTGATAAAAGCTGATGGAAAAAGCTGTCGAGGCTAGGTTTGAGATTTGTTTGGACCTAGGTCTATACGAAACGGGCCAACAACCAAAACTCATAGCTATAAGCCACGACTTATTAGTTATTTTGGTGAAAAAATATAGTTTTGGCCCTCGAAATCGGCCTTGAAAGTTTTTAAGAAGATATGGGCCAAGCTTGGACTTGGAATACGTGAAACGGTATGAGAGCGATAAAAGCGATGAAACAACTGTAGGGCTAGGTTGGAGCGGTTTGGACCTAGTTCGGTGCGAAATGGGCCAACGACAAAAGCTCATCGCTCTAAGCCTTGACTTACGAGTTATTTTGGTGAAAAATCATTGTTTGGGATCTAAAAATCGGTCTTCATAGTTTGTCGATGAGATACGGGCTAGCTGGAGTTGGAATACGTGAAACGATATCGGTGTGATAATAGCGATGAAAAAAGCTGTAAGGCTAGGTTTGAAGTTTGTTTGGACCTAGTTACTATCGAAAACGCGCCAACGACCAAAACTCATAGCTATAATCCATGACTTTTGAGTTATTTTGGTGAAAAAACGAAGTTTGGGCTCTCAAAATGCTGCCTTCATAGTTTGTCAGAAGATACGGGCCAACTAGAGTTAGAATACGTGAAACGGTATGAGTGTGATAAAAGCGATGAAAAAGCTGTAAGGCTAGGTTTGAGTCTGTTTGGACCTAGTTCTACGAGAACTGGGCTAAGGACCAAAACTCATAGCTATAAGCCATGACTTATGAGTTATTTTGGTGAAAAAACGTAGTTTGGGGTCTCAAAATCTGCCTTCATAGTTTGTCGAAGATACGGGCCAACTAGAGTTAGAATACGTGAAACGGTATGAGTGTGATAAAAGCTGATGAAAAAGCTTGTAAGGCTAGGTTTGAGGTTTGTTTGGACCTAGTTCTACGGAGGCTGGGCTAAGGACCAAAACTCATAGCTATAAGCCATGACTTATGAGTTCTTTTGGTGAAAAGACGTAGTTTGGGCTCTCGAAATCTACCTTCGTAGTTTGTCGAAGATACGGGCCAAGCTAGAGTTGGAATACGTGAAACGGTATGAGTTGTGATAAAAGCGATGGAAAAAGCTGTCGGGCTAGGTTTGAGACTTGTTTGGACCTAGGTCTATACGAAACGGGCGAACAACCAAAACTCATAGCTATAAGCCACGACTTATTAGTTATTTTGGTGAAAAAATATAGTTTTGGCCCTCGAAATCGGCCTTCAAAGTTTTTAAGAAGATATGGGCCAAGCTTGGACTTGGAATACGTGAAACGGTATGAGAGCGATAAAAGCGATGAAACAACTGTAGGGCTAGGTTGGAGCGAGTTTGGACCTAGTTCGGTGCGAAATGGGCCAACGACAAAAGCTCATCGCTCTAAGCCTTGACTTACGAGTTATTTTGGTGAAAAATGATTGTTTGGGATCTAAAAATCGGTCTTCATAGTTTGTCGATGAGATACGGGCTAGCTGGAGTTGGAATACGTGAAACGATATCGGTGTGATAATAAGCGATGAAAAAAGCTGTAAGGCTAGGTTTGAGGTTTGTTTGGACCTAGTTCTATCGAAAACGGGCCAACGACCAAACTCATAGCTATAAGCCATGACTTTTGAGTTATTTTGGTGAAAAAACGTAGTTTGGGCTCTTAAAATGCTGCCTTCATAGTTTGTCAAGAAGATACGGGCCAACTAGAGTTAGAATACGTGAAACGGTATGAGTGTGATAAAAGCGATGGAAAAGCTGTCGAGGCTAGGTTTGAGTCTGTTTGGACCTAGGTCTATACGAAACGAGCCAACAACCAAAACTCATAGCTATAAGCCACGACTTATTAGTTATTTTGGTGAAAAAATATAGTTTGGGCCCTCAAAATCGGCCTTCATAGTTTTTAAGAAGATATGGGCCAAGCTTGGACTTGGAATACGTGAAACGGTATAAGAGCGATAAAAGCGATGAAACAACTGTAGGGCTAGATTGGAGCGAGTTTGGACCTAGTTGGATTCGAAACGGGCCAACGACAAAAGCTCATCGCTCTAAGCCGTGACTTACGAGTTATTTTTGTGAAAAAAGGTTGTTTGGGATCTCAAAATCGATCTTCATAGTTTGTCAAGAAGATACGGGCTAGCTTGGAGTTGGAATGCGTGAAACGATATCGGTGTGATAAAAGCGATGAAAAAGCTGTAAGGCTAGGTTTGAAGTTTGTTTGGACCTAGTTCTACGGAGCTGGGCTAAGGACCAAAACTCATAGCTATAAGCCATGACTTATGAGTTATTTTGGTGAAAAAACGTAGTTTGGGCTCTCAAAATCTGCCTTCATAGTTTGTCAAGAAAATACGGGCCAACTAGAGTTGGAATACGTGAAACGGTATGAGTGTGATAAAAGCGATGGAAAAAGCTGTCGAGGCTAGGTTTGAGTCTGTTTGGACCTAGTTCTACGAGAGCTGGGCTAAGGACCAAAACTCGTAGCTATAAGCCATGACTTATGAGTTCTTTTGGTGAAAAGACGTAGTTTGGGCTCTCAAAATCTACCTTCATAGTTTGTCAAGAAGATACGGACCAACTAGAGTTGGAATACGTGAAACGGTATGAGTGTGATAAAAGCGATGAAAAAGCTGTCGAGGCTAGGTTTGAGAGCTTGTTTGGACCTAGTTCTACGGAAGCTGGGCTAAGGACAAAACTCATAGCTATAAGCCATGACTTATGAGTTATTTTGGTCAAAAAACGTAGTTTGGGCTCTCAAAATGCTGCCTTCGTAGTTTGTCAGAAGATACGGGCCAACTAGAGTTAGAATACGTGAAACGGTATGAGTGTGATAAAAGCGATGAAAAAGCTGTAAGGCTAGGTTTGAAGTTTGTTTGGACCTAGTTCTACGGGAAGCTGGGCTAAGGACCAAAACTCATAGCTATAAGCCATGACTTATGAGTTCTTTTGGTGAAAAGACGTAGTTTGGGCTCTCAAAATGCGCCTTCATAGTTTGTCAGAAGATACGGGCCAACTAGAGTTAGAATACGTGAAACGGTATGAGTGTGATAAAAGCTGATGAAAAAGCTGTAAGGCTAGGTTTGAGGCTTGTTTGGACCTAGTTCTACGAGAGCTGGGCTAAGGACCAAAACTCATAGCTATAAGCCATGACTTTTGAGTTATTTTGGTGAAAAAACGTAGTTTGGGCTCTTAAAATCTTCCTTCATAGTTTGTCGAAGATACGGGCCAAGCTAGAGTTGGAATACGTGAAACGGTATGATTGTGATAAAAGCTGATGGAAAAGCTGTCGAGGCTAGGTTTGAAGTTTGTTTGGACCTAGGTCTATTTGAAACGGGCCAACAACCAAAACTCATAGCTATAAGCCACGACTTATTAGTTATTTTGGTGAAAAAAAATAGTTTCGGCCCTCGACATCGGCCTTCAAAGTTTTTAAGAAGATATGGGCCAAGCTTGGACTTGGAATACGTGAAACGGTATGAGAGCGATAAAAGCGATGAAACAACTTGTAGGGCTAGGTTGGAGCGAGTTTGGACCTAGTTCGATGCGAAACGGGCCAACGACGAAGCTCATCGCTCTAAGCCTTGACTTACGAGTTATTTTGGTGAAAAAAGGTTGTTCGGGATCTAAAAATCGGTCTTCATAGTTTGTCGAGGAGATACGGGCTAGCTGGAGTTGGAATACGTGAAACGATATCGGTGTGATAAAAGCGATGAAAAAGCTGTAAGGCTAGGTTTGAAGTCTGTTTGGACCTAGTTCTATCGAAAACGGGCCAACGACCAAAACTCATAGCTATAAGCCATGACTTTTGAGTTATTTTGGTGAAAAAACGTAGTTTGGGCTCTCAAAATGCTGCCTTCATAGTTTGTCAGAAGATACGGGCCAACTAGAGTTGGAATACGTGAAACGGTATGAGTGTGATAAAAGCGATGGCAAAGCTGTCGAGGCTAGGTTTTAGCCATTTGGACCTAGTTCTATCGAAAACGGGCCAACGACCAAAACTCATAGCTATAAGCCATGACTTCGAGTTATTTTGGGAAAAAAGGTAGTTTGGGCTCTCCAAATCTGCCTTCATAGTTTGTCAAGAAAATACGAGCCAACTAGAGTTGGAATACGTGAAACGGTATGAATGTGATAAAAACGGATGAAAAAAGCTTGTCGGGCTAGGTTTGAGTCTGTTTGGACCTATTTCTATCGAAAACGGGCCAACGACAAACTCATAGCTATAAGCCATGACTTTTGAGTTATTTTGGTGAAAAAACGTAGTTTGGGCTCTTAAAATGCTGCCTTCATAGTTTGTCGAAGATACGGGCCAACTAGAGTTAGAATACGTGAAACGGTATGAGTGTGATAAAAGCGATGGAAAAAGCTGTCGGGCTAGGTTTGAAGTTTGTTTGGACCTAAGTCTATACGAAACGAGCCAACAACCAAAACTCATAGCTATAAGCCACGACTTATTAGTTATTTTGGTGAAAAAATATAGTTTGGGCCCTCGAAATCGGCCTTCATAGTTTTTTAAGAAGATATGGGCCAAGCTTGGACTTGGAATACGTGAAACGGTATAAGAGCGATAAAAGCGATGAAACAACGTAGGGCCGGATTGGAGCGGTTTGGACCTAGTTGGATTCGAAACGGGCCAACGACAAAAGCTCATCGCTCTAGCCGTGACTTACGAGTTATTTTTGTGAAAAAAGGTTGTTTGGGATCTCAAAATCGGTCTTTATAGTTTGTCGAAGATACGGGCTAGCTGGAGTTGGAATACGTGAAATGATATCGGTGTGATAAAAGCGATGAAAAAGCTGTAAGGCTAGGTTTGAGATCTGTTTGGACCTAGTTCTACGGAGCTGGGCTAAGGACCAAAACTCATAGCTATAAGCCATGACTTATGAGTTATTTTGGTGAAAAAACGTAGTTTGGGCTCTCGAAATGCTGCCTTCATAGTTTGTCGAAGATACGGGCCAACTAGAGTTGGAATACGTGAAACGGTATGAGTGTGATAAAAACGGATGAAAAAGCTGTAAGGCTAGGTTTGAGATCTGTTTGGACCTAGTTCTATCGAAAACGGGCCAACGACCAAAACTCATAGCCATAAGCCATGACTTTTGAGTTATTTTGGTGAAAAAACGTAGTTTGGGCTCTCAAAATCTGCCTTCATAGTTTGTCAAGAAGATACGGGCCAACTAGAGTTGGAATACGTGAAACGGTATGAGTGTGATAAAAGCTGATGAAAAAAATGTAAGGCTAGGTTTGAGATTTGTTTGGACCTAGTTCTATCGAAAACGGGCCAACGACCAAAACTCATAGCTATAAGCCATGACTTTTAAGTTATTTTGGTGAAAAAACGTAGTTTGGGCTCTCAAAATCTACCTTCATAGTTTGTCGAAGATACGGGCCAACTAGAGTTAGAATACGTGAAACGGTATGAGTGTGATAAAAGCGATGGAAAAGCTGTCGGGTTAGGTTTGAAGTTTGTTTGGACCTAGAGTCTATACGAAACGAGCCAACAACCAAAACTCATAGCTATAAGCCACGACTTATTAGTTATTTTGGTGAAAAAATATAGTTTGGGCCCTCGAAATCGGCATTCATAGTTTTTTAAGAAGATATGGGCCAAGCTGGACTTGGAATACGTGAAACGGTATAAGAGCGATAAAGCGATGAAACAACTGTAGGGCTAGATTGGAGCGGTTTGGAACTAGTTGGATTCGAAACGGGCCAACGACAAAAGCTCATCGCTCTAAGCCGTGACTTACGAGTTATTTTTGTGAAAAATGGTTGTTTGGGATCTCAAAATCGGTCTTCATAGTTTGTCAGAAGATACGGGCTAGCTGGAGTTGGAATACGTGAAACGATATCGGTGTGATAAAAGCTGATGAAAAAGCTGTAAGGCTAGGTTTGAGACTTGTTTGGACCTAGTTCTACGGAGCCTGGGCTAAGGATCAAAACTCATAGCTATAAGCCATGACTTATGAGTTATTTTGGTGAAAAAACGTAGTTTGGGCTCTCAAAATCTACCTTCATAGTTTGTCGAAGATACGGGCCAACTAGAGTTGGAATACGTGAAACGGTATGAGTGTGATAAAAGCGATGGAAAAGCTGTCGGGCTAGGTTTGAAGTTTGTTTGGACCTAGGTCTATACGAAACGGGCCAACAACCAAAACTCATAGCTATAAGCCACGACTTATTAGTTATTTTGGTGAAAAAATATAGTTTGGGCCCTCGACATCGACCTTCAAAGTTTTTAAGAAGATATGGGCCAAGCTGGACTTGGAATACGTGAAACGGTATGAGAGCGATAAAAGCGATGAAACAACTGTAGGGCTAGGTTGGAGCGGTTTGGACCTAGTTCGATGCGAAACGGGCCAACGACAAAAGCTCATCGCTCTAAGCCTTGACTTACGAGTTATTTTGGTGAAAAAAGGTTGTTTGGGATCTCAAAATCGGTCTTCATAGTTTGTCGATGAGATATGGGCTAGCTGGAGTTGGAATACGTGAAACGATATCGGTGTGATAAAAGCGATGAAAAAGCTTGTAAGGCTAGGTTTGAGTTGTTTGGACCTAGTTCTACGGAAGCTGGGCTAAGGACCAAAACTCATAACTATAAGTCACGACTTATGAGTTCTTTTGGTGAAAAAACGTAGTTTGGGCTCTCAAAATCTACCTTCGTAGCTTGTCGAAGATACGGGCCAACTAGAGTTGAATAAGTGAAACGGTATGAGTGTGATAAAAGCTGATGGAAAAGCTGTCGAGGCTAGGTTTGAGTCTGTTTGGACCTAGGTGCATACGAAACGGGCCAACAACCAAAACTCATAGCTAGAAGCCACGACTTATTAGTTATTTTGGTGAAAAAATATAGTTTGGGCCCTCGAAATCGGCCTTCGAAGTTTTTTAAGAAGATATGGGCCAACTAGACTTGGAATACGTGAAACGGTATGAGAGCGATAAAGGCGATGAAACACCGTCGGGCTAGATTGGAGCGAGTTTGGACCTAGTTGGATTCGAAGCGGGCCAAGGACAAAACCTCATCGCTCTAAGCCGTGACTTACGAGTTATTTTAGTGAAAAAAGGTTGTTTGGGATCTCAAAATTAGTCTTCATAGTTTGTCGAGGAGATACGGGCTAGCTGGAGTTGGAATACGTGAAACGATATCGGTGTGATAAAAGCGATGAAAAAGCTGTAAGGCTAGGTTTGAGATTTGTTTGGACCTAGTTCTATCGAAAACGGGCCAACGACCTAAACTCATAGCTATAAGCCATGACTTTTGAGTTATTTTGGTGAAAAAACGTAGTTTGGGCTCTCAAAATGCTGCCTTCATAGTTTGTCGAAGATACGGGCCAACTAGAGTTAGAATACGTGAAACGGCATGAGTGTGATAAAAGCTGATGGAAAAGCTGTCGAGCTAGGTTTGAAGTTTGTTTGGACCTAGAGTGTATACGAAACGAGCCAACAACCTAAACTCATAGCTATAAGCCACGACTTATTAGTTATTTTGGTGAAAAAATATAGTTTTGGCCCTCGAAATCGGCCTTCATAGTTTTTAAGAAGATATGGGCCAAGTTGGACTTGGAATACGTGAAACGGTATAAGAGCGATAAAAGCGATGAAACAACGTAGGGCTAGATTGGAGCGAGTTTGGACCTAGTTGGATTCGAAACGGGCCAACGACAAAAGCTCATCGCTATAAGCCTTGACTTACGAGTTATTTTGGTGAAAAAAGGTTGATTGGGATCTCAAAATCGGTCTTAATAGTTTGTCGAGGAGATACGGGCTAGCTGGAGTTGGAATACGTGAAACGATATCGGTGTGATAAAAGCTGATGAAAAAGCTGTAAGGCTAGGTTTGAGTCTGTTTGGACCTAGTTCTATCGAAAACGGGCCAACGACCAAAACTCATAGCTATAAGCCATGACTTTTGAGTTATTTTGGTGAAAAAACATAGTTTGGGCTCTCAAAATCTTCCTTAATAGTTTGTCGAAGATACGGGCCAAGCTAGAGTTGGAATACGTGAAACGGTATGAGTGTGATAAAAGCGATGGAAAAGCTGTCAGGCTAGGTTTGAGTTTGTGTTGGACCTAGGTCTATACGAAACGGGCCAACAACCAAAACTCATAGCTATAAGCCACGACTTATTAGTTATTTTGGTGAAAAAATATAGTTTGGGCCCTCGAAATCGACCTTCGAAAGTTTTTAAGAAGATATGGGCCAAGCTTGGACTTGGAATACGTGAAACGGTATGAGAGCGATAAAAGCGATGAAACAACTGTAGGGCTAGGTTGGAGCGGTTTGGACCTAGTTCGATGCGAAACGGGCCAACGACAAAAGCTCATCGCTCATAAGCCTTGACTTACGAGTTATTTTGGTGAAAAAAGGTTGTTTGGGATCTAAAAATCGGTCTTCATAGTTTGTTAAGGAGATACGGGCTAAGCTTGGAGTTGGAATACGTGAAACGATATCGGTGTGATAAAAGCGATGAAAAAGCTTGTAAGGCTAGGTTTGAGTCTGTTTGGACCTAGTTACATCGAAAACGGGCCGACGACAAAACTCATAGCTATAAGCCATGACTTTTGAGTTATTTTGGTGAAAAAACGTAGTTTGGGCTCTCAAAATCTGCCTTCATAGTTTGTCAAGAAGATACGGGCCAACTAGAGTTAGAATACGTGAAACGGTATGAGTGTGATAAAAGCTGATGGAAAAAGCTGTCGGCTAGGTTTGAGATTTGTTTGGACCTAGGTCTATACGAAGCGAGCCAATAACCAAAACTCATAGCTATAAGCCACGACTTATTAGTTATTTTGGTGAAAAAATATAGTTTGGGCCCTCGAAATCGGCCTTCATAGTTTTTAAGAAGATATGGGCCAAGTTGGACTTGGAATACGTGAAACGGTATAAGAGCGATAAAAGCGATGAAACAACTGTAGGGCTAGATTGGAGCGAGTTTGGACCTAGTTGGATTCGAAACGGGCCAACGACAAAAGCTCATCGCTATAAGCCTTGACTTACGAGTTATTTTTGTGAAAAAAGGTTGTTTGGGATCTCAAAATCGGTCTTAATAGTTTGTCGAGGAGATACGGGCTAGCTGGAGTTGGAATACGTGAAACGATATCGGTGTGATAAAAGCGATGAAAAAAGCTGTAAGGCTAGGTTTGAGATTTGTTTGGACCTAGTTACTATCGAAAACGGGCCAACGACCAAAACTCATAGCCATAAGCCATGACTTTTGAGTTATTTTGGTGAAAAAACGTAGTTTGGGCTCTCAAAATCTTCCTTCATAGTTTGTCAGAAGATACGGGCCAACTAGAGTTGGAATACGTGAAACGGTATGAGTGTGATAAAAGCGATGGAAAAGCTGTCAGGCTAGGTTTGAGTTTGTGTTGGACCTAGGTCCATACGAAACGGGCCAACAACCAAAACTCATAGCTATAAGCCACGACTTATTAGTTATTTTGGTAAAAAAATATAGTTTGGGCCTTCGACATCGGCCTTGAAAGTTTTTAAGAAGATATGGGCCAAGCTTGGACTTGGAATACGTGAAACGGTATGAGAGCGATAAAAGCGATGAAACAACTTGTAGGGCTAGGTTGGAGCGGTTTGGACCTAGTTCGATTCGAAACGGGCCAACGACAAAAGCTCATCGCTATAAGCCTTGACTTACGAGTTATTTTGGTGAAAAAAGGTTGTTTGGGATCTAAAAATCGGTTTTCATTGTTTGTCGAGGAGATACGGGCTAAGCTGGAGTTGGAATACGTGAAACGATATCGGTGTGATAAAAGCTGATGAAAAAAGCTGTAAGGCTAGGTTTGAGTTTGTTTGGACCTAGTTCTATCGAAAACGGGCCAACGACCAAAACTCATAGCTATAAGCCATGACTTTTGAGTTATTTTGGTGAAAAAACGTAGTTTGGGCTCTCAAAATCTTCCTTCATAGTTTGTCGAAGATACGGGCCAACTAGAGTTGGAATACGTCAAACGGTATGAGTGTGATAAAAGCGATGGAAAAGCTGTTAGGCTAGGTTTGAGATTGTGTTGGACCTAGGTCTATACGAAACGGACCAACAACCAAAACTCATAGCTATAAGCCACGACTTATTAGTTATTTTGGTAAAAAAATATAGTTTGGGCCTTCGACATCGGCCTTGAAAGTTTTTAAGAAGATATGGGCCAAGCTTGGACTTGGAATACGTGAAATGGTATGAGAGCGATAAAAGCGATGAAACAACTTGTAGGGCTAGGTTGGAGCGGTTTGGACCTGGTTCGATTCGAAACGGGCCAACGACAAAAGCTCATCGCTATAAGCCTTGACTTACGAGTTATTTTGGTGAAAAAAGGTTGTTTGGGATCTAAAAATCGGTTTTCATTGTTTGTCGAGGAGATACGGGCTAGCTGGAGTTGGAATACGTGAAACGATATCGGTGTGATAAAAGCTGATGAAAAAGCTGTAAGGCTAGGTTTGAAGTTGTTTGGACCTAGTTCTATCGAAAACGGGCCAACGACCAAAACTCATAGCTATAAGCCATGACTTTTGAGTTATTTTGGTGAAAAAACGTAGTTTGGGCTCTCAAAACTTCCTTCATAGTTTGTCAGAAGATACGGGCCAAGCTAGAGTTGGAATACGTCAAACGGTATGAGTGTGATAAAAGCGATGGAAAAAGCTGTCGGGCTAGGTTTGAGACTGTGTTGGACCTAGGTCTATACGAAACGGACCAACAACCAAAACTCATAGCTATAAGCCACGACTTATTAGTTATTTTGGTAAAAAAATATAGTTTGGGCCCTCGACATCGGCCTTGAAAGTTTTTAAGAAGATATGGGCCAAGCTTGGACTTGGAATACGTGAAACGGTATGAGAGCGATAAAGCGATGAAACAACTGTAGGGCTAGGTTGAAGCGGTTTGGACGTAGTTCGATGCGAAACGGGCCAACGACAAAAGCTCATCGCTCTAAGCCTTGACTTACGAGTTATTTTGGTGAAAAAAGGTTGTTTGGGATCTAAAAATCGGTTTTCATTGTTTGTCGAGGAGATACGGGCTAGCTGGAGTTGGAATACATGAAACGATATCGGTGTGATAAAAGCGATGAAAAAGCTGTAAGGCTAGGTTTGAGACTGTTTGGACCTGGTTCTATCGAAAACGGGCCAACGACCAAAACTCATAGCTATAAGCCATGACTTTTGAGTTATTTTGGTGAAAAAACGTAGTTTGGGCTCTCAAAATGCTGCCTTCGTAGTTTGTCAGAAGATACGGAGCCAACTAGAGTTAGAATACGTGAAACGGCATGAGTGTGATAAAAGCTGATGGAAAAAGCTGTCGGCTAGGTTTGAGATTTGTTTGGACCTAGGTGTATACGAAACGAGCCATCAACCTAAACTCATAGCTATAAGCCACGACTTATTAGTTATTTTGGTGAAAAAATATAGTTTGGGCCCTCAAAATCGGCCTTCATAGTTTTTAAGAAGATATGGGCCAAGCTTGGACTTGGAATACGTGAAACGGTATAAGAGCGATAAAAGCGATGAAACAACTGTAGGGCTAGATTGGAGCGGTTTGGACTTAGTTGGATTCGAAACGGGCCAACGAGAAAAGCTCATCGCTCTAAGCCATGACTTACGAGTTATTTTTGTGAAAAATGGTTGTTTGGGATCTCAAAATCGGTCTTAATAGTTTGTCGAGGAGATACGGGCTAGCTGGAGTTGGAATACGTGAAACGATATCGGTGTGATAAAAGCTGATGAAAAAGCTGTAAGGCTAGGTTTGAGATTTGTTTGGACCTAGTTCTACGGAGCCGGGCTAAGGATCAAAACTCATAGCTATAAGCCATGACTTATGAGTTATTTTGGTGAAAAAACGTAGTTTGGGCTCTCAAAATATACCTTCATAGTTTGTCAGAAGATACGGGCCAAGCTAGAGTTGGAATACGTGAAACGGTATGAGTGTGATAAAAGCGATGGAAAAAGCTGTCGGGCTAGGTTTGAGGTGTTTGGACCTAGGTCTATACGAAACGGGCCAACAACCAAAACTCATAGCTATAAGCCACGACTTATTAGTTATTTTGGTGAAAAAATATAGTTTGGGCCCTCGACATCGGCCTTGAAAGTTTTTAAGAAGATATGAGCCAAGCTTGGACTTGGAATACGTGAAACGGTATGAGAGCGATAAAAGCGATGAAACAACGTAGAGGCTAGGTTGGAGCGGTTTGGACCTAGTTCGATGCGAAACGGGCCGAGGACAAAAGCTCATCGCTCTAAGCCTTGACTTACGAGTTATTTTGGTGAAAAAAGGTTGTTTGGGATCTAAAAATCGGTCTTCATTGTTTGTCGAGGAGATACGGGCTAGCTGGAGTTGGAATACGTGAAACGATATCGGTGTGATGAAAGCCGATTAAAAAGCTGTAAGGCTAGGTTTGAGATTTGTTTGGACCTAGTTTTATCGAAAACGGGCCAACGACCAAAACTCATAGCTATAAGACATGACTTTTGAGTTATTTTGGTGAAAAAACGTAGTTTGGGCTCTCAAAATGCTGCCTTCATAGTTTGTCGAAGATACGAGCCAACTAGAGTTAGAATACGTGAAACGGTATGAGTGTGATAAAAGCGATGGAAAAGCTGTCGGCTAGGTTTGAGTTTGTTTGGACCTAGGTGTATACGAAACGAGCCATCAACCTAAACTCATAGCTATAAGACACGACTTATTAGTTATTTTGGTGAAAAAATATAGTTTGGGCCCTCGAAATCGGCCTTAATAGTTTTTAAGAAGATATGGGCCAAGTTGGACTTGGAATACGTGAAACGGTATAAGAGCGATAAAAGCGATGAAACAACTTGTAGGGCTAGATTGGAGCGGTTTGGACCTAGTTGGATTCGAAACGGGCCAACGAGAAAAGCTCATCGCTCTAAGCCATGACTTACGAGTTATTTTTGTGAAAAATGGTTGTTTGGGATCTCAAAATCGGTCTTCATAGTTTGTCGAGAAGATACGGGCTAATTGGAGTTGGAATACGTGAAACGATATCGGTGTGATAAAAGCTGATGAAAAAGCTGTAAGGCTAGGTTTGAGTTTGTTTGGACCTACTTCTACGGAGCTGGGCTAAGGATCAAAACTCATAGCTATAAGCCATGACTTATGAGTTATTTTGGTGAAAAAACATAGTTTGGGCTCTCGAAATCTACCTTCGTAGTTTGTCGAAGATACGGGCCAACTAGAGTTGGAATACGTGAAACGGTATGAGTGTGATAAAAGCGATGGAAAACGCTGTCGGGCTAGGTTTGAGGTGTTTGGACCTAGGTCTATACGAAACGGGCCAACAACCAAAACTCATAGCTATAAGCCACGACTTATTAGTTATTTTGGTGAAAAAATATAGTTTGGGCCCTCGACATCGGCCTTGAAAGTTTTTAAGAAGATATGGGCCAAGCTTGGACTTGGAATACGTGAAACGGTATGAGAGCGATAAAGCGATGAAACAACTGTAGGAGCTAGGTTGGAGCGGTTTGGACCTAGTTCGATGCGAAACGGGCCAACGACAAAAGCTCATCGCTCTAAGCCTAGACTTACGAGTTATTTTGGTGAAAAAAGGTTGTTTGGGATCTAAAAATCGGTCTTCATAGTTTGTCGAGGAGATACGGGCTAGCTGGAGTTGGAGTACGTGAAACGATATCGGTGTGATAAAAGCGATGAAAAAGCTGTAAGGCTAGGTTTGAGTCTGTTTGGACCTAGTTACATCGAAAACGGGCCAACGACCAAAACTCATAGCTATAAGCCATGACTTTTGAGTTATTTTGGTGAAAAAACGAAGTTTGGGCTCTCAAAATGCGCCTTCATAGTTTCTCGAAGATACGGGCCAACTAGAGTTAGAATACGTGAAACGGTATGAGTGTGATAAAAGCTGATGGAAAAAGCTGTCGGCTAGGTTTGAGACTTGTTTGGACTAGGTCTATACGAAACGAGCCAACAACCAAAACTCATAGCTATAAGCCACGACTTATTAGTTATTTTGGTGAAAAAATATAGTTTGGGCCCTCGAAATCGGCCTTCGTAGTTTTTAAGAAGATGCGGGCCAAGCTTGGACTTGGAATACGTGAAACGGTATAAGAGCGATAAAGCGATGAAACAACTTGTAGGGCTAGATTGGAGCGGTTTGGACCTAGTTGGATTCGAAACGGGCCAACGACAAAAGCTCATCGCTATAAGCCTTGACTTGCGAGTTATTTTGGTGAAAAAAGGTTGTTTGGGATCTCAAAATCGGTTTTAATAGTTTGTCAAGTAGATACGGGCTAGCTGGAGTTGGAATACGTGAAACGATATCGGTGTGATAAAAGCTGATGAAAAAAATGTAAGGCTAGGTTTGAGATTTGTTTGGACCTAGTTCCATCGAAAACGGACCAACGACCAAAACTCATAGCTATAAGCCATGACTTTTGAGTTATTTTGGTGAAAAAACGTAGTTTGGGCTCTCAAAATCTTCCTTCATAGTTTGTCGAAGATACGGGCCAACTAGAGTTGGAATACGTGAAACGGTATGAGTGTGATAAAAGCGATGGAAAAGCTGTCGAGGCTAGGTTTGAAGTTTGTTTGGACCTAGGTCTATACGAAGCGGGCCAACGACCAAAACTCATAGCTATAAGCCACGACTTATTAGTTATTTTGGTGAAAAAATATAATTTGGGCCCTCGAAATCGGCCTTCATAGTTTTTAAGAAGATATGGGCCAAGTTGGACTTGGAATACGTGAAACGGTATAAGAGCGATAAAAGCGATGAAACAACTTGTAGGGCTAGATTGGATCGGTTTGGACCTAGTTGGATTCGAAACGGGCCAACGACAAAACCTCATTGCTACAAGCCGTGACTTACGAGTTATTTTTGTGAAAAATGGTTGTTTGGGATCTCAAAATCGGTCTTCATAGTTTGTTAAGAAGATACGGGCTAGCTGGAGTTGGAATACATGAAACGATATCGGTGTGATAAAAGCTGATGAAAAAGCTGTAAGGCTAGGTTTGAGTTGTTTGGACTGGTTCTATCGAAAACGGGCCAACGACCAAAACTCATAGCTATAAGCCATGACTTTTGAGTTAGTTTGGTGAAAAAACGTAGTTTGGGCTCTCAAAATCTTCCTTTATAGTTTGTCGAGAGATACGGGCCAACTAGAGTTGGAATACGTGAAACGGTATGAGTGTGATAAAAGCGATGGAAAAAGCTGTCGAGGCTAGGTTTGAGATTTGTTTGGACCTAGGTCTATCTTAAACGGGCCGACAACCAAAACTCATAGCTATAAGCCACGACTTATTAGTTATTTTGGTGAAAACATATAGTTTGGGCCCTCGAAATCGGCCTTCGTAGTTTTTAAGAAGATATGTGCCAAGCTGGACTTGGAATACGTGAAACGGTATGAGAGCGATAAAAGCGATGAAACAACTGTAAGGCTAGATTGGAGCGGTTTGGACCTAGTTGGATTTGAAACGGGCCGACGACAAAACCTCATCGCTCTAGCCGTGACTTACGAGTTATTTTTGTGAAAAAAGGTTGTTTGGGATCTCGAGATCGGTCTTCGTAGTTTGTCGAAGATACGGGCTAGCTTGGAGTTGAAATACGTGAAACGATATCGGTGTGATAAAAGCGATGAAAAAGCTGTAAGACTAGGTTTAAGGTTTGTTTGGACCTGGATTACATCGAAAACGGGCCAAAAAACAAAAACTCATAGCTATAAGCCATGACTTATGAGTTATTTTGGTGAAAAAACATAGTTTGGGCTCTCAAAATCTACCTTCATAGTTTGTCGAAAATACGAGCCAAGCTAGAGTTGGAATACGTGAAACGGTATGAGTGTGATAAAAGCGATGGAAAAAGCTGTCGGGCTAGGTTTGAGATTTGTTTGGACCTAGTTCTACGAGAAAACGGGCCAACGACCAAAACTCGTAGCTATAAGCCATGACTTCGAGTTATTTTGGGAAAAAACGTAGTTTGGGCTCTCGAAATTTGCCTTCATAGTTTGTCAAGAAGATACGGGCCAACTAGAGTTGGAATACGTGAAACGGTATGAGTGTGATAAAAATTGATGGAAAAACTGCGAGGCTAGGTTTGAGTCAGTTTGGACCTAGTTCTATCGAAAACGGGCCAACGACCAAAACTCATAGCTATAAGCCATGACTTTTGACTTATTTTGGTGAAAAAACGTAGTTTGGGCTCTCAAAATCTACCTTCGTTGTTTCTCGAAAATACGAGCCAAGCTAGAGTTGGAATACGTGAAACGGTATGAGTGTGATAAAAGCGATGGAAAAGCTGTCGGGCTAGGTTTGAGATTTGTTTGGACCTAGTTCTATAGAAAACGGGCCAACGACCAAAACTCGTAGCTATAAGCCAAGACTTCGAGTTATTTTGGGAAAAAACGTAGTTTGGGCTCTCCAAATGCTGCATTCATAGTTTGTCAGAAAATACGAGCCAACTAGAGTTGGAATACGTGAAACGGTATGAGTTGTGATAAAAGCGATGGAAAAAGCTGTCGGGCTAGGTTTGAAATTTGTTTGGACCTAGGTCCATACGAAACGGGCCGACAACCAAAACTCATAGCTATAAGCCACGACTTATTAGTTATTTTGGTGAAAAAATATAGTTTTGGCCCTCGAAATCGGCCTTGAAAGTTTTTAAGAAGATATGGGCCAAGCTTGGACTTGGAATACATGAAACGGTATGAGAGCGATAAAAGCGATGAAACAACTTGTAGGGCTAGGTTGGAGCGGTTTGGACCTAGTTCGGTGCGAAATGGGCCAACGACAAAAGCTCATCGCTCTAAGCCTTGACTTACGAGTTATTTTGGTGAAAAATGATTGTTTGGGATCTAAAAATCGGTCTTCATAGTTTGTCGATGAGATACGGGCTAGCTTGGAGTTGGAATACGTGAAACGATATCGGTGTGATAATAGCTGATGAAAAAGCTGTAAGGCTAGGTTTGAGTTTGTTTGGACCTAGTTACATCGAAAACGGGCCAACGACCAAAACTCATAGCTATAAGCCATGACTTTTGAGTTATTTTGGTGAAAAAACGAAGTTTGGGCTCTCAAAATGCTGCCTTCATAGTTTCTCGAAGATACGGCCCAACTAGAGTTAGAATACGTGAAACGGTATGAGTGTGATAAAAGCGATGGAAAAAGCTGTCGGGCTAGGTTTGAGTTTGTTTGGACCTAGGTCTATACGAAACGAGCCATCAACCTAAACTCATAGCTATAAGCCACGACTTATTAGTTATTTTGGTGAAAAAATATAGTTTCGGCCCTCGACATCGGCCTTGAAAGTTTTTAAGAAGATATGGGCCAAGCTTGGACTTGGAATACGTGAAACGGTATGAGAGCGATAAAGCGATGAAACAACTTGTAGGGCTAGATTGGAGCGGTTTAGACCTAGTTGGATTCGAAACGGGCCAACGACAAAACCTCATCGCTCTAGCCGTGACTTACGAGTTATTTTTGTGAAAAAAGGTTGTTTGGGATCTCAAAATCGGTCTTCGTAGTTTGTCGAGGAGATACGGGCTAGCTGGAGTTGGAATACGTGAAACGATATCGGTGTGATAAAAGCGATGAAAAAAGCTGTAAGGCTAGGTTTGAAGTTTGTTTGGACCTAGTTCATCGAAAGCGGACCAACGACCAAAACTCATAGCTATAAGCCATGACTTTTGAGTTATTTTGGTGAAAAAACGTAGTTTGGGCTCTCAAAATCTTCCTTCATAGTTTGTCGAAGATACGGGCCAACTAGTGTTGGAATACGTGAAACGGTATAAGTGTGATAAAAGCGATGGAAAAGCTGTCGGGCTAGGTTTGAGATTTGTTTGGACCTAGGTCTATACGAAACGGGCCAACAACCAAAACTCATAGCTATAAGCCACGACTTATTAGTTATTTTGGTGAAAAAATATAGTTTGGGCCCTCGAAATCGGCCTTCATAGTTTTTTAAGAAGATATGTGCCAAGCTTGGACTTGGAATACGTGAAACGGTATGAGAGCGATAAAAATTGATGAAACAACGTAGGGCTAGATTGGAGCGAGTTTGGACCTAGTTGGATTCGAAACGGGCCAACGACAAAACCTCATCTCTCTAAGCCGTGACTTACGAGTTATTTTTGTGAAAAAAGGTTGTTTGGGATCTCGAAGATCGGTCTTCATAGTTTGTCGAGGAGATACGGGCTAGCTGGAGTTGAAATATGTGAAACGATATCGGTGTGATAAAAGCGATGAAAAAAGCTGTAAGGCTAGGTTTAAGGTTTGTTTGGACCTAGTTACTATCGAAAACGGGCCAACGACAAAAACTCATAGCTATAAGCCATGACTTATGAGTTATTTTGGTGAAAAAACGTAGTTTGGGCTCTCAAAATGCTGCATTCATAGTTTGTAAAGAAAATACGAGCCAACTAAAGTTGGAATACGTGAAACGGTATGAGTGTGATAAAAGCGATGGAAAAAGCTGTCGAGGCTAGGTTTGAGGTTGCTTGGACCTAGTTCTACGAAAACGGGCCAACGACCAAAACTCATAGCTATAAGCCATGACTTCGAGTTATTTTGGGAAAAAACATAGTTTGGGCTCTCCAAATGCTGCATTCATAGTTCGTCAGAAAATACGAGCCAAGCTAGAGTTAGAATACGTGAAACGATATGAGTGTGATAAAAGCGATGGAAAAAGCTGTCGAGCTAGGTTTGAGACTGTTTGGACCTAGTTCTACGAAAACGGACCAACGACCAAAACTCATAGCCATAAGCCATGACTTCGAGTTATTTTGGGAAAAAACGTAGTTTGGGCTCTCCAAATGCTGCCTTCATAGTTTGTCGAAGATACGGGCCAACTAGAGTTGGAATACGTGAAACGGTATGAGTGTGATAAAAGCGATGGAAAACCTTTCATGCTAGGTTTGAGTTTGTTTGGACCTAGGTCTATTTGAAACGGGCCAACAACCAAAACTCATAGCTATAAGCCACGACTTATTAGTTATTTTGGTGAAAAAATATAGTTTGGGCCCTCGAAATCGGCCTTGAAAGTTTTTAAGAAGATATGGGCCAAGTTGGACTTGGAATACGTGAAACGGTATGAGAGCGATAAAAGCGATGAAACAACTTGTAGGGCTAGGTTGGAGCGAGTTTGGACCTAGTTCGATGCGAAACGGGCCAACGACAAAAGCTCATCGCTCTAAGCCTTGACTTACGAGTTATTTTGGTGAAAAAAAGTTGTTTAGGATCTAAAAATCGGTCTTCATAGTTTGTCGAGGAGATACGGGCTAGCTTGGAGTTGGAATACGTGAAACGATATCGGTGTGATAATAGCTGATGAAAAAGCTGTAAGGCTAGGTTTGAGGTTTGTTTGGACCTAGTTCTATCGAAAACGGGCCAACGACCAAAACTCATAGCTATAAGCCATGACTTTTGAGTTATTTTGGTGAAAAAACGAAGTTTGGGCTCTCAAAATGCTGCCTTCATAGTTTCTCGAAGATACGGCCCAACTAGAGTTAGAATACGTGAAACGGTATGAGTGTGATAAAAGCTGATGGAAAAGCTGTCGGGCTAGGTTTGAGTTTGTTTGGACCTAGGTCTATACGAAACGAGCCAACAACCAAAACTCATAGCTATAAGCCACGACTTATTAGTTATTTTGGTGAAAAAATATTGTTTGGGCCCTCGAAATCGGCCTTCATAGTTTTTAAGAAGATATGGGCCAAGTTGGACTTGGAATACGTGAAACGGTATAAGAGCGATAAAAGCGATGAAACAACTTGTAGGGCTAGATTGGAGCGAGTTTAGACCTAGTTGGATTCGAAACGGGCCAACGACAAAACCTCATCGCTCTAAGCCGTGACTTACGAGTTATTTTTGTGAAAAAAGGTTGTTTGGGATCTAAAAATCGGTCTTCGTAGTTTGTCGAGGAGATACGGGCTAGCTTGGAGTTGGAATACGTGAAACGATATCGGTGTGATAAAAGCTGATGAAAAAAGCTGTAAGGCTAGGTTTGAGTTTGTTTGGACCTAGTTACTATCGAAAACGGGCCAACGACCAAAACTCATAGCTATAAGCCATGACTTTTGAGTTATTTTGGTGAAAAAACGAAGTTTGGGCTCTCAAAATGCGCCTTCATAGTTTCTCGAAGATACGGCCCAACTTGAGTTAGAATACGTGAAACGGTATGAGTGTGATAAAAGCTGATGGAAAAAGCTGTCGAGGCTAGGTTTGAGTCTGTTTGGACCTAGGTCTATACGAAACGAGCCAACGACCAAAAGTCATAGCTATAAGCCACGACTTATTAGTTATTTTGGTGAAAAAATATTGTTTGGGCCCTCGAAATCGGCCTTCATAGTTTTTAAGAAGATGCGGGCCAAGTTGGACTTGGAATACATGAAACGGTATAAGAGCGATAAAAGCGATGAAACAACTTGTAGGGCTAGATTGGAGCGGTTTGGACCTAGTTGGATTCGAAACGGGCCAACGACAAAAGTTCATCGCTCTAAGCCGTGACTTACGAGGTATTTTTGTGAAAAAAGGTTGTTTGGGATCTCAAAATCGATCTTCATAGTTTGTCAAGAAGATGCGGCTAGCTGGAGTTGGAATACGTGAAACGATATCGGTGTGATAAAAGCTGAAGAAAAAGCTGTAAGGCTAGGCTTGAGCTTTTTGGACCTAGTTACATCGAAAACGGACCGACGACCAAAACTCATAGCTATAAGCCATGACTTTTGAGTTAGTTTGGGCCCTCAAAATCGGCCTTCAAAGTTTTTAAGAAGATATAGGCTAGCTTGGACTTGGAATACGTGAAACGGTATGAGAGCGATAAAAGCGATGAAACAACTTGTTGGGCTAGGTTGGAGCGGTTTGGACCTAGTTCGATGCGAAACGGGCCAACGACAAAAGCTCATCGCTCTAAGCCTTGACTTACGAGTTATTTTGGTGAAAAAAGGTTGTTTAGGATCTAAAAATCGGTCTTCATAGTTTGTTAAGGAGATACGGGCTAGCTGGAGTTGGAATACGTGAAACGATATCGGTGTGTTAAAAGCGATGAAAAAAGCTGTAAGGCTAGGTTTGAGTCTGTTTGGACCTAGTTCTATCGAAAACGGGCCAACGACCAAAACTCATAGCTATAAGCCATGAATTTTGAGTTATTTTGGTGAAAAAACGTAGTTTGGGCTCTCAAAATCTTCCTTCATAGTTTGTCAAGAAGATACGGGCCAGCCTAGAGTTGGAATACGTGAAACGGTATAAGTGTGATAAAAGCTGATGGAAAAAGCTGTCGGGCTAGGTTTGAGTCTGTTTGGACCTAGGTCTATACGAAACGGGCCAACAACCAAAACTCATAGCTATAAGCCACGACTTATTAGTTATTTTGGTGAAAAAATATAGTTTGGGCCCTCGAAATCGGCCTTCATAGTTTTTAAGAAGATATGTGCCAAGCTTGGACTTGGAATACGTGAAACGGTATGAGAGCGATAAAAGCGATGAAACAACTATAGGGCTAGATTGGAGCGGTTTGGACCTAGTTGGATTCGAAACGGGCCAACGACAAAACCTCATATCTCTAAGCCGTGACTTACGAGTTATTTTTGTGAAAAAAGGTTGGTTGGGATCTCAAAATCGGTCTTCGTAGTTTGTCGAGGAGATACGGGCTAGCTGGAGTTGGAATACGTGAAACGATATCGGTGTGATAAAAGCTGATGAAAAAGCTGTAAGGCTAGGTTTGAGATCTGTTTGGACCTAGTTACTATCGAAAACGGGCCAACGACCAAAACTCATAGCTATAAGCCATGACTTTTGAGTTATTTTGGTTAAAAAACGTAGTTTGGGCTCTCAAAATCTACCTTCATAGTTTGTCAAGAAAATACGAGCCAACTAGAGTTGGAATACGTGTAACGGTATGAGTGTGATAAAAGCGATGGAAAAATCGTCGGGCAAGGTTTGAAGTTCGTTTGGACCTAGAGTCTATACGAAACGGGCCAACAACCAAAACTCATAGTTATAAGCCACGACTTATTAGTTATTTTGGTGAAAAAATATAGTTTGGGCCCTCGACATCGGCCTTGAAAGTTTTTAAGAAGATATGGGCCAAGCTTGGACTTAGAATACGTGAAACGGTATGAGAGCGATAAAAACGGATGAAACAACTGTAGGGCTAGGTTGGAGCGAGTTTGGACCTAGTTCGATGCGAAACGGGCCAACGACAAAAGCTCATCGCTCTAAGCCTTGACTTACGAGTTATTTTGGTGAAAAAAGGTTGTTTGGGATCTAAAAATCGGTCTTCATAGTTTGTCGAGGAGATACGGCCTAGCTTGGAGTTGGAATACGTGAAACGATATCGGTGTGATAAAAGCTGATGAAAAAGCTTGTAAGGCTAGGTTTGAAGTTTGTTTGGACCTAGTTCTATCGAAAACGGGCCAACGACCAAAACTCATAGCTATAAGCCATGACTTTTGAGTTATTTTGGTGAAAAAACGTAGTTTGGGCTCTCAAAATCTTCCTTCATAGTTTGTCGAAGATACGGGCCAACTAGAGTTAGAATACGTGAAACGGTATGAGTGTGATAAAAAGTGATGGAAAAAGCTGTCGGCTAGGTTTGAGATTTGTTTGGACCTAGAGTCTATACGAAACGAGCCAACAACCAAAACTCATAGCTATAAGCCACGACTTATTAGTTATTTTGGTGAAAAAATATAGTTTGGTCCTCAAAATCGGCCTTCATAGTTTTTAAGAAGATATAGGCCAAGCTTGGACTTGGAATACGTGAAACGGTATAAGAGCGATAAAAGCGATGAAACAACTGTAGGGCTAGATTGGAGCGAGTTTGGACCTAGTTGGATTCGAAATTGGCCAACGACAAAAGCTCATCGCTCACAGCCGTGACTTACGAGTTATTTTTGTGAAAAATGGTTGTTTGGGATCTAAAAATCGGTCTTCATAGTTTGTCGAGGAGATACGGCCTAGCTGGAGTTGGAATACGTGAAACGATATCGGTGTGATAAAAGCTGATGAAAAAACGGTAAGGCTAGGTTTGAGTTTGTTTGGACCTAGTTCTATCGAAAACGGGCCAACGACCAAAACTCATAGCTATAAGCCATGACTTTTGAGTTATTTTGGTGAAAAAACGTAGTTTGGGCTCTCAAAATCTACCTTCGTAGTTTGTCGAAAATACGAGCCAAGCTAGAGTTGGAATACGTGTAACGGTATGAGTGTGATAAAAGCGATGGAAAAGCCGTCGGGCAAGGTTTGAGATTTGTTTGGACCTAGAGTCTATACGAAACGGGCCAACAACCAAAACTCATAGCTATAAGCCACGACTTATTAGTTATTTTGGTGAAAAAATATAGTTTGGGCCCTCGAAATCGGCCTTCATAGTTTTTTAAGAAGATATGGGCCAAGCTTGGACTTGGAATACGTGAAACGGTATAAGAGCGATAAAAGCGATGAAACAACTGTAGGGCAAGATTGGAGCGAGTTTAGACCTAGTTCGATTCGAAACGGGCCAACGACAAAACCTCATCGCTCTAAGCCGTGACTTACGAGTTATTTTTGTGAAAAAAGGTTGTTTGGGATCTCAAAATCGGTCTTCATAGTTTGTCGAGGAGATACGGGCTAGCTGGAGTTGGAATACGTGAAACGATATCGGTGTGATAAAAGCGATGAAAAAAGCTGTAAGGCTAGGTTTGAGGTTGTTTGGACCTAGTTACTATCGAAAACGGGCCAACGACCAAAACTCATAGCTATAAGCCATGACTTTTGAGTTATTTTGGTGAAAAAACGTAGTTTGGGCTCTCAAAATCTTCCTTCATAGTTTGTCAAGAAGATACGGGCCAACTAGAGTTGGAATACGTGAAACGGTATAAGTGTGATAAAAGCGATGGAAAAGCTGTCGAGGCTAGGTTTGAGATTTGTTTGGACTAGGTCTATACGAAACGGGCCAACAACCAAAACTCATAGCTATAAGCCACGACTTATTAGTTATTTTGGTGAAAAAATATAGTTTGGGCACTCAAAATCGGCCTTCATAGTTTTTAAGAAGATATGTGCCAAGCTTGGACTTGGAATACGTGAAACGGTATGAGAGCGATAAAAGCGATGAAACAACTGTAGGAGCTAGATTGGAGCGAGTTTGGACCTAGTTGGATTCGAAACGGGCCAACGACAAAACCTCATCTCTCTAAGCCGTGACTTACGAGTTATTTTTGTGAAAAAAGGTTGTTCGGGATCTCGAGATCGGTCTTCATAGTTTGTCGAGGAGATACGGGCTAGCTGGAGTTGAAATATGTGAAACGATATCGGTGTGATAAAAGCGATGAAAAAGCTGTAAGGCTAGGTTTAAGTTTGTTTGGACCTAGTTACATCGAAAACGGGCCAACGACAAAAACTCATAGCTATAAGCCATGACTTATGAGTTATTTTGGTGAAAAAACGTAGTTTGGGCTCTCAAAATCTACCTTCATAGTTTGTAAAGAAAATACGAGCCAACTAAAGTTGGAATACGTGAAACGGTATGAGTGTGATAAAAGCGATGGAAAAGCTGTCGAGGCTAGGTTTGAGTCTGTTTGGACCTAGTTCTACGAAAACGGGCCAACGACCAAAACTCATAGCTATAAGCCATGACTTCGAGTTATTTTGGGAAAAAACGTAGTTTGGGCTCTCCAAATCTGCATTCATAGTTTGTCAAGAAAATACGAGCCAAGCTAGAGTTAGAATACGTGAAACGGTATGAGTGTGATAAAAGCGATGGAAAAACTATCGGGCTAGGTTTGAAGTTTGTTTGGACCTAGTTCTACAGAAAACGGACCAACGACCAAAACTCATAGCCATAAGCCATGACTTCGAGTTATTTTGGGAAAAAAACGTAGTTTGGGCTCTCCAAATGCTGCCTTCATAGTTTGTCAAGATGATACGGGCCAACTAGAGTTGGAATACGTGAAACGGTATGAGTGTGATAAAAGCGATGGAAAACCTTTCATGCTAGGTTTGAAATTTGTTTGGACCTAGGTCTATACGAAACGGGCCAACAACCAAAACTCATAGCTATAAGCCACGACTTATTAGTTATTTTGGTGAAAAAATATAGTTTGGGCCCTCGAAATCGGCCTTGAAAGTTTCTTAAGAAGATATGGGCCAAGCTTGGACTTGGAATACGTGAAACGGTATGAGAGCGATAAAAGCGATGAAACAACTGTAGGGCTAGGTTAGAGCGGTTTGGACCTAGTTCGAAGCGAAACGGGCCAACGACACAAGCTCATCGCTCTAAGCCTTGACTTACGAGTTATTTTGGTGAAAAAAGGTTGTTTGGGATCTCTAAATCGGTCTTAGTTTGTCGAGGAGATACGGGCTAGCTGGAGTTGGAATACGTGAAACGATATCGGTGTGATAATAGCAGATGAAAAAGCTGTAAGGCTAGGTTTGAGTCTGTTTGGACCTAGTTCTATCGAAAACGGGCCAACGACCAAAAGTCATAGCTATAAGCCATGTATTTTGAGTTATTTTGGTGAAAAAACGAAGTTTGGGCTCTCCAAATGCTGCCTTCATAGTTTGTCGAAGATACGGGCCAACTAGAGTTGGAATACGTGAAACGGTATGAGTGTGATAAAAGCGATGGAAAACCTTTCATGCTAGGTTTGAAGTTCATTTGGACCAGAGTCTATACGAAACGGGCCAACAACCAAAACTCATAGCTATAAGCCACGACTTATTAGTTATTTTGGTGAAAAAATATAGTTTGGGCCCTCGAAATCGGCCTTGAAAGTTTTTAAGAAGATATGGGCTAAGCTTGGACTTGGAATACGTGAAACGGTATAAGAGCGATAAAAGCGATGAAACACTTGTAGGGCTAGATTGGAGCGGTTTAGACCTAGTTGGATTCGAAACGGGCCAACGACAAAACCTCATCGCTCTAGCCGTGACTTACGAGTTATTTTTGTGAAAAAAGGTTGTTTGGGATCTCAAAATCGGTCTTCATAGTTTGTCGAGAAGATGCGGCTAGCTTGGAGTTGGAATACGTGAAACGATATCGGTGTGGTAAAAGCGATGAAAAAAGCTGTAAGGCTAGGTTTGAGTCTGTTTAGACCTAGTTACATCGAAAACGGGCCAACGACCAAAACTCATAGCTATAAGCCATGACTTTTGAGTTATTTTGGTGAAAAACGTAGTTTGGGCTCTCAAAATGCTGCCTTCATAGTTTGTCAAGATGATACGGGCCAACTAGAGTTGGAATACGTGAAACGGTATGAGTGTGATAAAAGCGATGGAAAAACTATCAAGCTAGGTTTGAGATTTGTTTGGACCTAGTTCTATACGAAACGGGCTAACAACCAAAACTCATAGCTATAAGCCACGACTTATTAGTTATTTTGGTGAAAAAATATAGTTTGGGCCCTCGAAATCGGCCTTCATAGTTTTTTAAGAAGATATGGGCCAACTAGACTTGGAATACGTGAAACGGTATAAGAGCGATAAAAGCGATGAAACAACGTAGGGCTAGATTGGAGCGAGTTTGGACCTGGTTGGATTCGAAACGGGCCAACGACAAATCCTCATCGCTACGAGCCGTGACTTACGAGTTATTTTTGTGAAAAGAGGTTGTTTGGGATCTCAAGATTAGTCTTCATAGTTTGTCGAGGAGATACGGGCTAGCTGGAGTTGGAATACGTGAAACGATATCGGTGTGATAAAAACTAATGAAAAAGCTGTAAGGCTAGGTTTGAGATTTGTTTGGACCTAGCTACATCGAAAACGAGTCAACGACCAAAACTCAAAGCTATAAGCCATGACTTATGAGTTCTTTTGGTGAAAAAACGTAGTTTGGGCTCTCAAAATCTACCTTCGTAGTTTGTCAAGAAGATACGGGCCAACTAGAGTTGGAATACGTGAAACGGTATGAGTGTGATAAAAGCGATGGAAAAACTATCGAAGCTAGGTTTGAGTTTGTTTGGACCTAGTTCTATACGAAACGGGCCAACAACCAAAACTCATAGCTATAAGCCACGACTTATTAGTTATTTTGGTGAAAAAATATAGTTTGGGCCCTCGAAATCGGCCTTCATAGTTTTTAAGAAGATATGGGCCAAGCTTGGACTTGGAATACGTGAAACGGTATAAGAGCGATAAAAGCGATGAAACAACTGTAGGGCTAGATTGGAGCGGTTTGGACCTAGTTGGATTCGAAACGGGCCAACGACAAAACCTCATCGCTCTAAGCCGTGACTTTACGAGTTATTTTTGTGAAAAATGGTTGTTTGGAATCTCAAAATCGGTCTTCATAGTTTGTCGAAGATACGGGCTAGCTTGGAGTTGGAATACGTGAAACGATATCAATGTGATAAAAGCTGATGAAAAAACTATAAGGCTAGGTTTGAGTTGTTTGGACCTAGTTCTACCGGAAGCTGGGCTAAGGACCAAAACTCATAGCTATAAGCCACGACTTATGAGTTCTTTTGGTGAAAAAACGTAGTTTGGGCTCTCAAAATCTACCTTCGTAGCTTGTCAGAAGATACGGGCCAACTAGAGTTGGAATACGCGAAACGGTATGAGTGTGATAAAAGCTGATGAAAAAGCTGTCGAGGCTAGGTTTGAGATTTGTTTGGAGCTAGTTCTATACGAAACGGGCCAACAACCAAAACTCATAGCTATAAGCCACGACTTATTAGTTATTTTGGTGAAAAAATATAGTTTGGGCCCTCGAAATCGGCCTTCAAAGTTTTTAAGAAGATATGGGCCAACTGGACTTGGAATACGTGAAACGGTATGAGAGCGATAAAGCCGATGAAACAACTGTAGGGCTAGATTGGAGGCATGTTTGGACCTAGTTGGATTCGAAGCGGCCGAGGACAAAACCTCATCGCTCTAAGCCGTGACTTACGAGTTATTTTAATGAAAAAAGGTTGTTTGAGATCTCAAAATCGGTCTTCATAGTTTGACGAGGAGATACGGGCTAACTAGAGTTGGAATACATGAAACGATATTAGTGTGATAAAAGCTGATGAAAAAGCTGTAAAGCTAGGTTTGAGTTTGTTTGGACCTAATTCTATCGAAAGCGGCCAACGACCAAAACTCATAACTATAAGCCATGACTTTTGAGTTATTTTGGTTAAAAAACGTAGTTTGGGCTCTCAAAATCTTCCTTCATAGTTTGTAAAGAAGATACGGGTCAACTAGAGTTGGAATACGTGAAACGGTATGAGTGTGATAAAAGCTGATGGAAAAAGCTGTCGAGGCTAGGTTTGAGATCTGTTTGGACCTAGTTCTACGAAAACGGGCCAACGACCAAAACTCATAGCTATAAGCCATGACTTCGAGTTATTTTGGTGAAAAAACGTAATTTGGGCTCTCAAAATGCGCCTTCATAGTTTGTCGAGAAGATACGAGCCAACTAGAGTTGGAATACGTGAAAGGGTATGAGTGTGATAAAAGCTGATGGAAAAACTATCGGGCTAGGTTTGAGTCTGTTTGGACCAAGGTCTATACGAAACGGGCCAACAACCAAAACTCATAGCTATAAGCCACGACTTATTAGTTATTTTGGTGAAAAAATATAGTTTGGGCCCTCGAAATCGGCCTTCATAGTTTTTTAAGAAGATATGGGCCAAGCTTGGACTTGGAATATGTGAAACGGTATGAGAGCGATAAAAGCGATGAAACAACTGTAGGGCTAGGTTGGAGCGAGTTTGGACCTACTTCGATGCGAAACGGGCTAACGACACAAGCTCATCGCTCTAAGCCTTGACTTACGAGTTATTTTGGTGAAAAAAGGTTGTTTGGGATCTCAAAATCGGTCTTCATAGTTTGTCGAGGAGATACGGGCTAACTGGAGTTGGAATACGTGAAACGATATCGGTGTGATAAAAGCGATGAAAAAGCTGTAAGGCTACGTTTGATTTGTTTCGACCTAGTTCTACGAAGCTGGGCTAAGAACCAAAACTCATAGCTATAAGCCACGACTTATGAGTTCTTTTGGTGAAAAAACGTAGTTTGGGCTCTCAAAATCTACCTTCATAGCTTGTCAAGAAGATACGGGCCAACTAGAGTTGGAATACGTGAAACGGTATGAGTGAGATAAAAA
Organism: Dovyalis caffra; assembly: GCA_963924115.1. Taxonomy (NCBI): domain Eukaryota; kingdom Viridiplantae; phylum Streptophyta; class Magnoliopsida; order Malpighiales; family Salicaceae; genus Dovyalis; species Dovyalis caffra. Next base: position 623,068 of record CAWUPB010001183.1, read on the forward strand.
CTAATGAAAAAGCTGTCGGGCTAGGTTTGAAGTCTGTTTGGACCTAGTTCTATACGAAACGGACCAACAACAAAAACTCATAGCTATAAGCCACGACTTATTAGTTATTTTGGTGAAAAAATATAGTTTGGGCCCTCGAAATCGGCCTTGACGTTTTTAAGAAGATATGGGCCAAGCTTGGACTTGGAATACGTGAAACGGTATGAGAGCGATAAAAGCGATGAAACAACTGTAGGGCTAGGTTGGAGCGGTTTGGACCTACTTCGATGCGAAACGGGCCAACGACAAAAGCTCATCGCTCTAAGCCTTGACTTACGAGTTATTTTGGTGAAAAAAGGTTGTTTGGGATCTCAAAATCGGTCTTCATAGTTTGTCGAGGAGATACGGGCTAGCTGGAGTTGGAATACGTGAAACGATATCGGTGTGATAAAAGCTGATGAAAAAGCTGTAAGGCTAGGTTTGAGTTGTTTGGACCTAGTTCTACGGAAGCCGGGCTAAGGACCAAAACTCATAGCTATAAGCCACGACTTATGAGTTCTTTTGGTGAAAAAACGTAGTTTGGGCTCTCAAAATCTACCTTCGTAGCTTGTCAGAAGATACGGGCCAACTAGAGTTGGAATACGTGAAACGGTATGAGTGAGATAAAAGCGATGGAAAAGCTGTGAGGCTAGGTTTGAGACTTGTTTGGACCTAGTTCTATACGAAACGGGCCAACAACCAAAACTCATAGCTATAAGCCACGACTTATTAGTTATTTTGGTGAAAAAATATAGTTTGGGCACTCAAAATCGGCCTTCATAGTTTTTAAGAAGATATGTGCCAACTTGGACTTGGAATACGTGAAACGGTATGAGAGTGATAAAGCGATGAAACAACTGTAGGGCTAGATTGGAGCGGTTTGGACCTAGTTGGATTCGAAACGGGCCAACGACAAAACCTCATCGCTCTAAGCCGTGACTTATGAGTTATTTTTGTGAAAAATGGTTGTTTGGAATCTCAAAATCGGTCTTTATAGTTTGTCGAAGATACGGGCTAGCTGGAGTTGGAATACGTAAAACGATATCATTGTGATAAAAGCGATGAAAAAACTATAAGGCTAGGTTTGAGTTGTTTGGACCTAGTTCTATCGGAGCCGGGCTAAGGACCAAAACTCATAGCTATAAGCCACGACTTATGAGTTCTTTTGGTGAAAAAACGTAGTTTGGGCTCTCAAAATCTAACTTCATAGCTTGTCGAGAATATACGGGTCAACTAGAGTTGGAATACGTGAAACGGTATGAGTGTGATAAAAGCGATGGAAAAGCTGTCGGGCTAGGTTTGAGACTGTTTGGAGCTAGTTCTATACGAAACGGGCCAACAACCAAAACTCATAGCTATAAGCCACGACTTATTAGTTATTTTGGTGAAAAAATATAGTTTGGGCCCTCGAAATCGGCCTTCAAAGTTTTTAAGAAGATATGGGCCAAGCTTGGACTTGGAATGCGTGAAACGGTATGAGAGCGATAAAGCCGATGAAACACTTGTAGGGCTAGATTGGAGCGAGTTTGGACCTAGTTGGATTCGAAGCGGCCAAGGACAAAACCTCATCGCTCTAAGCCGTGACTTACGAGTTATTTTAGTGAAAAAAGGTTGTTTGGGATCTCAAAATCGGTCTTCATAGTTTGTCGAAGAGATACGGGCTAGCTGGAGTTGGAATACGTGAAACGATATCGGTGTGATAAAAGCGATGAAAAAGCTGTAAGGCTAGGTTTGAGTCTGTTTGGACCTAGTTCTATCGAAAACGGGCCAACGACCAAAACTCATAGCTATAAGCCATGACTTTTGAGTTATTTTGGTGAAAAAACATAGTTTGGGCTCTCAAAATGCTGCCTTCATAGTTTGTCGATAAGATACGGGCCAACTCGAGTTAGAATACGTGAAACGGTATGAGTGTGATAAAAGCTGATGGAAAAGCTGTCGGGCTAGGTTTGAGTCTGTTTGGACCTAGGTCTATACGAAACGGGCCAACAACCAAAACTCATAGCTATAAGCCACGACTTATTAGTTATTTTGGTGAAAAAATATAGTTTGGGCCCTCAAAATCGGCCTTTGTAGTTTTTTAAGAAGATATGTGCCAAGCTTGGACTTGGAATACGTGAAACGGTATAAGAGCGATAAAAGCGATGAAACAACGTAGGGCTAGATTGGAGCGAGTTTGGACCTAGTTGGATTCGAAACGGGCCAACGACAAAACCTCATCGCTACGAGCCGTGACTTACGAGTTATTTTTGTGAAAAAAGGTTGTTTGGGATCTCAAGATTAGTCTTCATAGTTTGTCGAGGAGATACGGGCTAGCTGGAGTTGGAATACGTGAAACGATATCGGTGTGATAAAAACTAATGAAAAAGCTTGTAAGGCTAGGTTTGAGTCTGTTTGGACCTAGTTATATCGAAAACGGGTCAACGACCAAAACTCGATAGCTATAAGCCATGACTTTTGAGCTATTTTGGTTAAAAAACGTAGTTTGGGCTCTCAAAGTCTTACTTTATAGTTTGTCAGAAGATACGGGTCAACTAGAGTTGGAATACGTGAAACGGTATGAGTGTGATAAAAGCTGATGGAAAAAGCTGTCGGGCTAGGTTTGAGTCTGTTTGGACCTAGTTCTACACGAAACGGGCCAACAACCAAAACTCATAGCTATAAGCCACGATTTATTAGTTATTTTGGTCAAAAAATATAGTTTGGGCCCTCAAAATCACCCTTCATAGTTTTTTAAGAAGATATTGGCCAAGCTTGGACTTGGAATACGTGAAACGGTATAAGAGCGATAAAAGCGATGAAACAACTGTAGGAGCTAGATTGGAGCGGTTTGGACCTTGTTGGATTCGAAACGGGCCAACGACAAAACCTCATCGCTCTAAGCCTTGACATACGAGTTATTTTGGTGAAAAAAGGTTGTTTGGGATCTCAAAATCGGTCTTCATAGTTTGTCGAGGAGATACGGGCTAGCTGGAGTTGGAATACGTGAAACGATATCGGTGTGATAAAAGCGATGAAAAAAGCTGTAAGGCTAGGTTTGAGATCTGTTTGGACCTAGTTCCATCGAAAACGGGCCAACGACAAAAACTCATAGCTATAAGCCATGACTTTTGAGTTATTTTGGTGAAAAAACGTAGTTTGGGCTCTCAAAATGTTCCTTCATAGTTTGTCGAAGATACGAGCCAAGCTAGAGTTGGAATACGTGAAACGGTATGAGTGTGATAAAAGCGATGGAAAAGCTGTCGGGCTAGGTTTGAGTTTGTTTGGACCTAGGTCTATACGAAACGGGCTAACAACCAAAAATCATAGCTATAAGCCACGACTTATTAGTTATTTTGGTGAAAAAATATAGTTTGGGCCCTCGAAATCGGCCTTCAAAGTTTTTAAAAAGATATGGGCCAAGCTTGGACTTGGAATACGTGAAACGGTATAAGAGCGATAAAAGCGATGAAATACTTGTAGGGCTAGGTTGGAGCGGTTTGGATCTAGTTCGATGCGAAACGGGCCAACGACAAAAGCTCATCGCTCTAAGCCTTGACTTACGAGTTATTTTGGTGAAAAAAGGTTGTTTGGGATCTCAAAATCGGTCTTTATAGTTTGTCGAGGAGATACGGGCTAGCTGGAGTTAGAATACGTGAAACGATATCGGTGTGATAAAAGCTGATGAAAAAACTATAAGGCTAGGTTTGAGTTGTTTGGACCTAGTTACTATCGAAAACGGGCCAACGACCAAAACGCATAGCTATAAGCCATGACTTTTGAGTTATTTTGGTGAAAAAACGTAGTTTGGGCTCTCAAAATCTTCCTTCATAGTTTGTCAAGAAGATACGGGCCAAGCTAGAGTTGGAATACGTGAAACGGTATGAGTGTGATAAAAGCGATGGAAAAACTATCGAAGCTAGGTTTGAGATTTGTTTGGACCTAGTTCTATACGAAACGGGCCAACAATCAAAACTCATAGCTATAAGCCACGACTTATTAGTTATTTTGGTGAAAAAATATAGTTTGGGCCCTCGAAATCGGCCTTCATAGTTTTTTAAGAAGATATGGGCCAAGCTGGACTTGGAATACGTGAAACGGTATAAGAGCGATAAAAGCGATGAAACAACTGTAGGGCTAGATTGGAGCGGTTTGGACCTAGTTGGATTCGAAACGGGCCAACGACAAAACCTCATCGCTCTAAGCCGTGACTTACGAGTTATTTTTGTGAAAAATGGTTGTTTGGAATCTCAAAATCGGTCTTTATAGTTTGTCGAAGATACGGGCTAGCTGGAGTTGGAATACGTAAAACGATATCATTGTGATAAAAGCTGATGAAAAAACTATAAGGCTAGGTTTGAGTTGTTTGGACCTAGTTCTATCGAAAACGGGCCAACGACCAAAACTCATAGCTATAAGCCATGACTTATGAGTTATTTTGGTGAAAAAACGTAGTTTGGGCTCTCAAAATCTGCCTTGAAAGTTTTTAAGAAGATATGGGCCAAGCTTGGACTTGGAATGCGTGAAACGGTATGAGAGCGATAAAGGCGATGAAACAACTGTAGGGCTAGATTGGAGCGAGTTTGGACCTAGTTGGATTCGAAGCGGCCGAGGACAAAACCTCATCGTTCTAAGCCGTGACTTACGAGTTGTTTTAGTGAAAAAAGGTTGTTTGGGATCTCAAAATCGGTCTTCATAGTTTGTCGAGGAGATACGGGCTAGCTGGAGTTGGAATACGTGAAACGATATCGGTGTGATAAAAGCGATGAAAAAGCTGTAAGGCTAGGTTTGAAGCTTGTTTGGACCTAGTTCTATCGAAAACGGGCCAACGACCAAAACTCATAGCTATAAGCCATGACTTATGAGTTATTTTGGTGAAAAAACGTAGTTTGGGCTCTCAAAATGCTGCCTTCATAGTTTGTCGATAAGATACGGGCCAACTCGAGTTAGAATACGTGAAACGGTATGAGTGTGATAAAAGCTGATGGAAAAGCTGTCGAGGCTAGGTTTGAAGTTTGTTTGGACCTAGGTCTATACGAAACGGGCCAACAACCAAAACTCATAGCTATAAGCCACGACTTATTAGTTATTTTGGTGAAAAAATATAGTTTGGGCCCTCGAAATCGGCCTTCATAGTTTTTAAGAAGATATGGGCCAAGCTTGGACTTGGAATACGTGAAACGGTATAAGAGCGATAAAAGCGATGAAACAACTGTAGGGCTAGATTGGAGCGAGTTTGGACCTAGTTGGATTCGAAACGGGCCAACGACAAAACCTCATCGCTACGAGCCGTGACTTACGAGTTATTTTTGTGAAAAAAGGTTGTTTGGGATCTCAAGATTAGTTTTCATAGTTTGTCGAGGAGATACGGAGCTAGCTTGGAGTTGGAATACGTGAAACGATATCGGTGTGATAAAAACTAATGAAAAAGCTGTAAGGCTAGGTTTGATCTGTTTGGACCTAGTTATATCGAAAACGGGTCAACGACCAAAACTCAAAGCTATAAGCTATGACTTTTGAGCTATTTTGGTTAAAAAACGTAGTTTGGGCTCTCAAAGTCTTACTTCATAGTTTGTCAAGAAGATACGGGTCAACTAGAGTTGGAATACGTGAAACGGTATGAGTGTGATAAAAGCGATGGAAAAAGCTGTCGGGCTAGGTTTGAGATTTGTTTGGACCTAGTTCTACACGAAACGGGCCAACAACCAAAACTCATAGCTATAAGCCACGATTTATTAGTTATTTTGGTCAAAAAATATAGTTTGGGCCCTCAAAATCACCCTTCAAAGTATTTTTAAGAAGATATGGGCCAAGCTTGGACTTGGAATACGTGAAACGGTATAAGAGCGATAAAAGCGATGAAACAACTGTAGGGCTAGATTGGAGCGAGTTTGGACCTAGTTGGATTCGAAACGGGCCAACGACAAAACCTCATCGCTACGAGCCGTGACTTACGAGTTATTTTTGTGAAAAAAGGTTGTTTGGGATCTCGAGATTAGTCTTCATAGTTTGTCGAGGAGATACGGGCTAGCTTGGAGTTGGAATACGTGAAACGATATCGGTGTGATAAAAACTAATGAAAAAGCTGTAAGGCTAGGTTTGAAGTCTGTTTGGACCTAGTTATATCGAAAACGGGTCAACGACCAAAACTCGAAGCTATAAGCCATGACTTTTGAGCTATTTTGGTTAAAAAACGTAGTTTGGGCTCACAAAGTCTTACTTCATAGTTTGTCAGAAGATACGGGTCAACTAGAGTTGGAATACGTGAAACGGTATGAGTGTGATAAAAGCTGATGGAAAAAGCTGTCGGGCTAGGTTTGAGTCTGTTTGGACCTAGTTCTACACGAAACGGGCCAACAACCAAAACTCGTAGCTATAAGCCACGATTTATTAGTTATTTTGGTCAAAAAATATAGTTTGGGCCCTCAAAATCACCCTTCATAGTTTTAGTAAGAAGATATTGGCCAAGTTGGACTTGGAATACGTGAAACGGTATAAGAGCGATAAAAGCGATGAAACACTCGTAGGGCTAGATTGGAGCGGTTTGGACCTTGTTGGATTCGAAACGGGCCAACGACAAAACCTCATCGCTCTAAGCCTTGACATACGAGTTATTTTGGTGAAAAAAGGTTGTTTGGGATCTCAAAATCGGTCTTCATAGTTTGTCGAGGAGATACGGGCTAGCTTGGAGTTGGAATACGTGAAACGATATCGGTGTGATAAAAGCGATGAAAAAGCTGTAAGGCTAGGTTTGAAGTTTGTTTGGACCTAGTTCTATCGAAAACGGGCCAACGACAAAAACTCATAGCTATAAGCCATGACTTTTGAGTTATTTTGGTGAAAAAACGTAGTTTGGGCTCTCAAAATGTTCCTTCATAGTTTGTCAGAAGATACGAGCCAAGCTAGAGTTGGAATACGTGAAACGGTATGAGTGTGATAAAAGCTGATGGAAAAGCTGTCGAGGCTAGGTTTGAGATTTGTTTGGACCTAGGTCTATACGAAACGGGCTAACAACCAAAAATCATAGCTATAAGCCACGACTTATTAGTTATTTTGGTGAAAAAATATAGTTTGGGCCCTCGAAATCGGCCTTCAAAGTTTTTAAAAAGATATGGGCCAAGTTTGGACTTGGAATACGTGAAACGGTATAAGAGCGATAAAAGCGATGAAATACTTGTAGGGCTAGGTTGGAGCGGTTTGGATCTAGTTCGATGCGAAACGGGCCAACGACAAAAGCTCATCGCTCTAAGCCTTGACTTACGAGTTATTTTGGTGAAAAAAGGTTGTTTGGGATCTCAAAATCGGTCTTCATAGTTTGTCGAGGAGATACGGGCTAGCTGGAGTTGGAATACGTGAAACGATATCGGTGTGATAAAGCGATGAAAAAACTATAAGGCTAGGTTTGAAGTTTGTTTGGACCTAGTTCTATCGAAAACGGGCCAACGACCAAAACGCATAGCTATAAGCCATGACTTTTGAGTTATTTTGGTGAAAAAACGTAGTTTGGGCTCTCAAAATCTTCCTTCATAGTTTGTCAGAAGATACGAGCCAAGCTATTATTGGAATACGTGAAACGGTATGAGTGTGATAAAAGCGATGGAAAAACTATCAAGCTAGGTTTGAAGTTTGTTTGGACCTAGTTCTATACGAAACGGGCCAACAACCAAAACTCATAGCTATAAGCCACGACTTATTAGTTATTTTGGTGAAAAAATATAGTTTGGGCCCTCGAAATCGGCCTTCATAGTTTTTAAGAAGATATGGGCCAACTTGGACTTGGAATACGTGAAACGGTATAAGAGCGATAAAAGCGATGAAACAACTTGTAGGGCTAGATTGGAGCGAGTTTGGACCTAGTTGGATTCGAAACGGGCCAACGACAAAACCTCATCGCTCTAAGTCGTGACTTACGAGTTATTTTTGTGAAAAATGGTTGTTTGGAATCTCAAAATCGGTCTTTATAGTTTGTCGAGAAGATACGGGCTAGCTGGAGTTGGAATACGTAAAACGATATCATTGTGATAAAAGCTGATGAAAAAACTATAAGGCTAGGTTTGAGTTGTTTGGACCTAGTTCTATCGAAAACGGGCCAACGACCAAAACTCATAGCTATAAGCCATGACTTATGAGTTATTTTGGTGAAAAAACGTAGTTTGGGCTCTCAAAATGCTGCCTTCAAAGTTTTTAAGAAGATATGGGCCAACTTGGACTTGGAATGCGTGAAACGGTATGAGAGCGATAAAGGCGATGAAACAACTTGTAGGGCTAGATTGGAGCGAGTTTGGACCTAGTTGGATTCGAAGCGGCCAAGGACAAAACCTCATCGCTCTAAGCCGTGACTTACGAGTTATTTTAGTGAAAAAAGGTTGTTTGGGATCTCAAAATCGGTCTTCATAGTTTGTCGAGGAGATACGGGCTAGCTGGAGTTGGAATACGTGAAACGATATCGGTGTGATAAAAGCGATGAAAAAGCTGTAAGGCTAGGTTTGAGTCTGTTTGGACCTAGTTCCATCGAAAACGGGCCAACGACCAAAACTCATAGCTATAAGCCATGACTTATGAGTTATTTTGGTGAAAAAACGTAGTTTGGGCTCTCAAAATGCTGCCTTCATAGTTTGTCGATAAGATACGGGCCAACTCGAGTTAGAATACGTGAAACGGTATGAGTGTGATAAAAGCGATGGAAAAGCTGTCGGAGCTAGGTTTGAGTCTGTTTGGACTAGGTACTATACGAAACGAGCCAACAACCAAAACTCATAGCTATAAGCCACGACTTATTAGTTATTTTGGTGAAAAAATATAGTTTGGGCCCTCGAAATCGGCCTTCATAGTTTTTAAGAAGATATGGGCCAAGCTTGGACTTGGAATACGTGAAACGGTATAAGAGCGATAAAAGCGATGAAACAACGTAGGGCTAGATTGGAGCGAGTTTGGACCTAGTTGGATTCGAAACGGGCCAACGACAAAACCTCATCGCTACGAGCCGTGACTTACGAGTTATTTTTGTGAAAAAAGGTTGTTTGGGATCTCGAGATTAGTTTTCATAGTTTGTCGAGGAGATACGGAGCTAGCTTGGAGTTGGAATACGTGAAACGATATCGGTGTGATAAAAACTAATGAAAAAAGCTGTAAGGCTAGGTTTGATGCTGTTTGGACCTAGTTATATCGAAAACGGGTCAACGACCAAAACTCAAAGCTATAAGCTATGACTTTTGAGCTATTTTGGTTAAAAAACGTAGTTTGGGCTCTCGAAGTCTTACTTCATAGTTTGTCAAGAAGATACGGGTCAACTAGAGTTGGAATACGTGAAACGGTATGAGTGTGATAAAAGCTGATGGAAAAAGCTGTCGGGCTAGGTTTGAGTCTGTTTGGACCTAGTTCTACACGAAACGGGCCAACAACCAAAACTCATAGCTATAAGCCACGATTTATTAGTTATTTTGGTCAAAAAATATAGTTTGGGCCCTCAAAATCACCCTTCATAGTTTTTTAAGAAGATATGGGCCAAGTTGGACTTGGAATACGTGAAACGGTATAAGAGCGATAAAAGCGATGAAACAACTTGTAGGGCTAGATTGGAGCGGTTTGGACCTAGTTGGATTCGAAACGGGCCAACGACAAAACCTCATCGCTACGAGCCGTGACTTACGAGTTATTTTTGTGAAAAAAGGTTGTTTGGGATCTCAAGATTAGTCTTCATAGTTTGTCGAGGAGATAGGGCTAAGCTGGAGTTGGAATACGTGAAACGATATCGGTGTGATAAAAACTAATGAAAAAGCTTGTAAGGCTAGGTTTGAGACTTGTTTGGACCTAGTTATATCGAAAACGGGTCAACGACCAAAACTCAAAGCTATAAGCCATGACTTTTGAGCTATTTTGGTTAAAAAACGTAGTTTGGGCTCTCAAAGTCTTACTTCATAGTTTGTCTAGGAGATACGGGCTAGCTGGAGTTGGAATACGTGAAACGATATCGAGTGTGATAAAAGCTGATGAAAAAGCTGTAAGGCCGGAGTTTGAGACATGTTTGGACCTAGATCTATCGAAAAGGGATCAACGACCAAAACTCAAAGCTATAAGCCATGACTTTTGAGTTATTTTGGTTAAAAAACGTAGTTTGGGCTCTCGAAATGTTCCTTCATAGTTTGTCAAGAAGATACGGGTTAACTAGAGTTGGAATACGTGAAACGGTATGAGTGTGATAAAAGCTGATGGAAAAGCTGTCGGGCTAGGTTTGAAGTTTGTTTGGAGCTAGTTCTATATGAAACGGGCCAACAACCAAAACTCATAGCTATAAGCCATGACTTATTAGTTATTTTGGTGAAAAAATATTGTTTGGGCCCTCAAAATCGGCCTTCATAGTTTTTAAGAAGATATGGGCCAAGTTGGACTTGGAATACGTGAAACGGTATAAGAGCGATAAAAGCGATGAAACAACTGTAGGGCTAGATTGGAGCGGTTTGGACCTAGTTGGATTCGAAACGGGCCAACGACAAAACCTCATCGTTCTAAGCCGTGACTTACGAGTTATTTTTGTGAAAAAAGGTTGTTCGGGATCTCAAAATTAGTCTTCATAGTTTGTCGAGGAGATACGGGCTAAGCTGGAGTTGGAATACGTGAAACGATATCGGTGTGATAAAAGCGATGAAAAAGCTGTAAGGCTAGGTTTGAGATTTGTTTGGACCTAGTTCTATTGAAAACGGGTCAACGAACAAAACTCAAAGCTATAAGCCATCACTTTTGAGTTATTTTGGTTAAAAAACGTAGTTTGGGCTCTCAAAATGTTCCTTCATAGTTTGTCAAGAAGATACGGGTCAACTAGAGTTGGAATACGTGAAACGGTATGAGTGTGATAAAAGCTGATGGAAAAGCTGTCGGGCTAGGTTTGAGTCTGTTTGGACCTAGGTCTATACGAAACGCGCCAACAACCAAAACTCATAGCTATAAGCCACGACTTATTAGTTATTTTGGTGAAAAAATATAGTTTGGGCCCTCAAAATCGGCCTTCAAAGTTTTTTAAGAAGATATGGGCCAAGTTGGACTTAGAATACGTGGAACGGTATGAGAGCGATAAAAACTAATAAAACAACTTGTAGGGCTAGATTGGAGCGAGTTTGGACCTACTTGGATTCGAAACGGGCCAACGACAAAACCTCATCGCTCTAAGCCGTGACATACGAGTTATTTTTGTGAAAAAATGTTGTTTGGGATCTCAAAATCGGTCTTCATCGTTTGTCGAAGATACGAGCTAAGCTGGAGTTGGAATATATGAAACGATATCGGTGTGATAAAAGCTGATGAAAAAGCTTGTAAGGCTAGGTTTGAGTTTGTTTGGACCTAGTTCTACGAAAACGGGCCAACAACCAAAACTCATAGCTATAAGCCATGACTTATGAGTTATTTTGGTGAAAAAACGTAGTTGGGCTCTAAAAATCTTCCTTCATAGATTGTCGAAGATACGGGCCAACTAGAGTTGAAATACGTGAAACGGTATGAGTGTGATAAAAGCGATGGAAAAGCTGTAAGGCTAGGTTTGAGATTTGTTTGGACCTAGGTCTATACGAAACGGGCCAACAACCAAAACTCATAGCTATAAGCCACGACTTATTAGTTATTTTGGTGAAAAAATATAGTTTGGGCCCTCGAAATCGGCCTTCATAGTTTTTAAGAAGATATGGGCCAAGCTTGGACTTGGAATACGTGAAACGGTATAAGAGCGATAAAAGCGATGAAACACTATAGGGCTAGATTGGAGTAGTTTGGACCTAGTTGGATTCGAAACGGGCCAACGACAAAACCTCATCGCTCTAGCCGTGACTTACGAGTTATTTTTATGAAAAAAGGTTGTTTGGGATCTCAAAATCGGTCTTCATAGTTTATCAGAAGATACGGGCTAGCTGGAGTTGGAATATGTGAAACGATATCAATGTGATAAAAGCTGATGAAAAAGCTGTAAGGCTAGGTTTGAAGTTTGTTTGGACCTAGTTCTACCGAAAATAGGCTAATGACCAAAACTCATAGCTATAAGCCATGACTTATGAGTTATTTTGGTGAAAAAACATAGTTTGGGCTCTCAAAATCTACCTTCATAGTTTGTCGAGAAGATACGGGCCAACTAGAGTTGGAATACGTGAAACGGTATGAGTGTGATAAAAGCGATGGAAAAGCTGTCGGGCTAGGTTTGAGTACTGTTTGGACCTAGTTCTACTGGAAACGGGCCAACGACCAAAACTCATAGCTATAAGCCATGACTTCGAGTTATTTTGGGAAAAAACGTAGTTTGGGCTCTTAAAATGCTGCCTTCATAGTTTGTAAAGAAGATACGGGCCAACTAGAGTTGGAATACGTGAAACGGTATGAGTGTGATATAAAGCGATGGAATAAATTTCGAGCTAGGTTTGAGACTTGTTTGGGCCTAGGTCTATACGAAACGGACCAACAACCAAAACTCATAGCTATAAGCCACGACTTATTAGTTATTTTGGTGAAAAAATATAGTTTGGCCCTCAAAATCGGCCTTGAAAGCTTTTTAAGAAGATATGGGCCAAGCTGGACTAGGAATACGTGAAACGGTATGAGAGCGATAAAAGCGACGAAACATTGTCGGGTTAGGTTGGAGCGAGTTTGGACCTAGTTCGATGCGAAACGGACCAACGACAAAAGCTCATCGCTCTAAGCCGTGACTTACGAGTTATTTTGGTGAAAAAAGGTAGTTTGGGCTCTCAAAATTAGTCTTCATAGTTTGTAAAGAAGGTACGGGCTAGCTGGAGTTGGAATACATGAAACGATATCGGTGTGATAAAAGCGATGAAAAAAGCTGTAAGGCTAGGTTTGAGCTTTTTGGACCTAGTTCTACCGAAAACGGGCCGACGACCAAAACTCATAGCTATAAGCCATGACTTATGAGTTATTTTGGTGAAAAAACGTAGTTTGGGCTCTCAAAATCTTCGTTCATAGTTTGTCGAAGATACGGGCCAATTAGAGTTGGAATACGTGAAACGGTATGAGTGTGATAAAAGCTGATGGAAAAAGCTGTCGGGCTAGGTTTGAGTTTGTTTGGACCTAGGTCTATACGAAACGGGCCAACAACCGAAACTCATAGCTATAAGCCACGACTTATGAGTTATTTTGGTGAAAGAATATTGTTTGGGCCCTCAAAATCGGCGTTTAATAATTTTTAAGAAGATATGGGCCAAGCTTGGACTTGGAATACATGAAACGGTATGAGAGCGATAAAAGCGATGAAACAACTGTAGCGCTAGATTGGAGCGAGTTTGGACCTAGTTGGATTCGAAACGGGCTAACGACAAAACCTCATCGCTCTAGCCGTGACTTACGAGTTATTTTTGTGAAAAAAGGTTGTTTGGGATCTCAAAATCGGTCTTCATAGTTTATCAAGAAGATACGGGCTAGCTGAAGTTGGAATACGTGAAACTATATCGGTGTGATCAAAGCTGATGAAAAAGCTCGTAAGGCTACGTTTGAGTACATTTGGACCAAGCTCTACGGAAACGGGCCAATGACCAAAACTCATAGCTATAAGCCATGACTTATGAGTTATTTTGGTGAAAAAACGTAGTTTGAGCTCTAAAAATCTTCCTTCATAGTTTGTCAAGAAGATACGGGCCAAGCTGGAGTTGGAATACGTGAAACGGTATGAGTGCGATAAAAGCGATGGCAAAGCTGTCGGGCTAGGTTTGAGGTTGTTTGGACCTAGTTCTACCGAAAACGAGCCAACGACCAAAACTCATAGCTATAAGCCACGACTTATGAGTTATTTTTGTGAAAAAATGTAGTTCGGGCCCTCAAAATCGGCTTTCATAGTTTTTTAAGAAGATATGGGCCAATTGGACTTAGAATACGTGAAACGGTATGAGAGCGATAAAAGCGATGAAACAACTTGTCGGGTTAGGTTGGAGCGGTTTGGACTCACTTCGATGCGAAACGGGCCAATGACAAAAGCTCATCGCTCTAAGCCGTGACCTACGAGTTATTTTGGTCAAAAAAGGTAGTTTGGGATCTCAAAATCGGTCTTCATAGTTTGTAAAGAAGGTACGAGCTAGCTGGAGTTGGAATACGTGAAACGATATCGGTGTGATAAAAGCGATGAAAAAGCTGTAAGGCTAGGTTTGAGTTTGTTTGGACCTAGTTCTACGGAAACGGGCCAACGGCCAAAAATCATAGCTATAAGCCATGACTTATGAGTTATTTTGCTGAAAAGACGTAGTTTGGGCTCTCAAAATCTGCCTTCATAGTTTGTCAGAAGATACGGGCCAACTAGAGTTGGAATACGTGAAACGGTATGAGTGTGATAAAAGCTGATGGAAAAGCTTGTCGAGGCTAGGTTTGAAGTTTGTTTGGACCTAGGTCCATACGAAACGGGCCAACAACCAAAACTCATAGCTATAAGCCACGACTTATGAGTTATTTTGGTGAAAGAATATAGTTTGAGCCCTCGAAATCGGCCTTCATAGTTTTTAAGAAGATATGGGCCAACTTGGACATGGAATACGTGAAACGGTATGAGAGCGATAAAAACTATCGAAACAACTGTAGGGCTAGGTTGGAGCGGTTTGGACCTAGTTCGATGCGAAACGGACCAACGACAAAAGGTCATCGCTCTAAGCCTTGACTTACGAGTTATTTTGGTGAAAAACGTTGTTTGGGATCTCAAAATCAAGCTTCATAGTTTGTCGAGGAGATACGGGCTAGCTGGAGTTGGAATACGTGAAACGATATCGGTGTGATAAAAATTGATGAGAAAAGCTGTAAGGCTATGTTTGAGGTGTTTAGACCTAGTTCCATCGAAAACGGGCCAACGACCAAAACTCATAGGCTGTAAGCCATGACTTATGAGTTATTTTGGTGAAAAACGTAGTTTGGGCTCTCAAAATCTTCCTTCATAGTTTGTCAAGAAAATACGGCCCAACTAGAGTTGGAATACGTGAAACGGTATGAGTGTGATAAAAGCTGATGGAAAAGCTGTCGGGCTAGGTTTGAGTTTGTTAGGACCTAGGTCTATACGAAACGGGCCAACAACCAAAACTCATAGCTATAAGCCACGACTTATGAGTTATTTTGGTGAAAAAATATAGTTTGGGCCCTCAAAATCGGCGTTCATAGTTTTTAAGAAGATATGGGCCAAGCTTGGACTTGGAATACGTGAAACGGTATGAGAGTAATAAAAGCGACGAAACAACTTGTAGGGCTAGGTTGGAGAAGTTTGGACCTAGTTCGATGCGAAACGGGCCAACGACAAAAGCTCATCGCTCTAAGCCGTGACTTACGAGTTATTTTGGTGAAAAACGGTTATTTGGGATCTCAAAATCGGTCTTCATAGTTTGTCGAGAGATACGGGCTAGCTGGAGTTGGAATACGTGAAACGATATCGGTGTGATAAAAGCGATGAAAAAGCTGTAAGGCTAGGTTTGAGTTATGTGGACCTAGTTCTATCGAAAACGGGCCAACGACCAAAACTCATAGCTATAAGCCATGAATTATGAGTTATTTTGGTGAAAAAACGTCGTTTGGGCTCTCAAAATGCTGCCTTAATAGTTTGTCGAGAAGATACGGGCCAACTAGAGTTGGAATACGTGAAACGGTATGAGTGTGATAAAAGCGATGGAAAAGCTGTCGAGGCTAGGTTTGAGTTGTTTGGACCTAGGTCTATGTGAAACGGGCCAACAACCAAAACTCATAGCTATAAGCCACGACTTATGAGTTATTTTTGTGAAAAAATGTAGTTTGGGCCCTCAAAATCGGCTTTCATAGTTTTTAAGAAGATATGAGCCAATTGGACTTAGAATACGTGAAACGGTATGAGAGCGATAAGAGCGACGAAACACTTGTCGGGTTAGGTTGGAGCGGTTTGGACCTACTTCGATGCGAAACGGGCCAACGACAAAAGCTCATCGCTCTCGGCCGTGACTTATGTGTTATTTTGGTGAAAAAATGTAGTTTGGGCTCTCAAAATCGGTTTTCATAGTTTGTAAAGAAGGTACGGGCTAGCTGGAGTTGGAATACGTGAAACTATATTAGTGTGAGAAAAGCTGATGAAAAAGCTTGTAAGGCTAGGTTTGAGATTTGTTTGGACCTAGTTCTACGAAGATGGGCCAACGACCAAAAGTCATAGCTATATGCCTTGACTTATGAGTTATTTGTGTGAAAAAACGTCGTTTGGGCTCTCAAAATCTTCCATCATAGTTTGTCGGGAAGATACGAGCCAACTAGAGTTGGAATACGTGAAACGGTATGAGTGTGATAAAAGCTGATGGAAAAGCTGTCGGGCTAGGTTTGAGTCTGTTCGGACCTAGGTCTATACGAAACGGGCCAACAACCAAAACTCATAGCTATAAGCCACGACTTAAGAGTGATTTTGGTGAAAGAATATAGTTTGGGCCCTCAAAATCGGCCTTCATAGTTTTTAAGAAGATATGGGCCAATTGGACTTAGAATACGTGAAACGGTATGAGAGCGATAAAAGCGACGAAACAACTTGTCGGGATAGGTTGGAGCGAGTTTGGACCAACTTCGATGCGAAACGGCCAACGACAAAAGCTCATCGCTCTAGCCGTGACTTACGTGTTATGTTGGTGAAAAAATGTAGTTTGGGCTCTCAAAATCGGTCTTCATAGTTTGTAGAAATGGTACGGGCTAGCTGGAGTTGGAATACGTGAAACTATATCGGTGGGATAAAAGCGATAAAAAAACTATAAGGCTAGATTTGAAGCTGTTTGGACCTAGTTCTACCGAAAACGGGCTAACGACCAAAACTCATAGCTATAAGCCATGACTTATGAGTTATTTTGGTGAAAAAATATCGTTTGGGCTCTCAAAATCTTCCTTCATAGTTTATCAAGAAGATACGGGCCAAGTAGAGTTGGAATACGTGAAACGGTATGAGTGCGATAAAAGCGATGGAAAAGCTGTCGGGCTAGGTTTGAGATTTGTTTGGACCTAGTTTTACCAAAAACGAGCCAACGACCAAAACTCATAGCTATAAGCCACGACTTATGAGTTATTTTGTTGAAAAAATATAGTTTGGGCCCTCAAAATCGGCCTTCATGGTTTTTAAGAAGATTTGGGCCAAGCTTGGACTTGGAATACATGAAATGGTATGAGAGTGATAAAAGCTGTCGAAACACTTAGGGCTAGGTTGGAGCGGTTTGGACCTAGTTCGATGCGAAACGGACTAACGACAAAAGCTCATCCCTCTAAGCCTTGACTTATGAGTTATTTTGGTGAAAAACGATTGTTTGGGATCTCAAAATCAAGCTTCATAGTTTGTCGAGGAGATACGGGCTAGCTGGAGTTGGAATACGTGAAACGATATCGGTGTGATAAAAGCGATGAAAAAGGCTGTAAGGCTAGGTTTGAGCTTGTTTGGACCTAGTTCTACGAAAACGGGCCAACGACCAAAACTCATAGCTATAAGCCATGACTTATGAGTTATTTTGGTGAAAAAACGTCGTTTGGGTTCTCAAAATCTACCTTCATAGTTTGTAAAGAAGATACGGGCCAACTAGAGTTGGAATACGTGAAACGGTATGAGTGTGATAAAGCTGATGGAAAAACTTTCGAGGCTAGGTTTGAAGTTTGTTTGGACCTAGGTCTATACGAAACGGGCCAACAACCAAAACTCATAGCTATAAGCCACGACTTATTAGTTATTTTGGTGAAAAAATATAGTTTGAGCCCTCGAAATCAGCCTTCAAAGTTTTTTAAAAAGATATGGGCCAAGCTTGGACTTGGAATACGTGAAACGGCGTGAGAGCGATAAAAGCGATGAAACAACGTAGGGCTAGGTTGGAGCGAGTTTGGACCTAGTTCGATGCGAAACGGGCCAACGACAAAAGCTCATCGCTCTAAGCCTTGACTTACGAGTTATTTTGGTGAAAAAAGTTGTTTGGGATCTCAAAATCGGTCTTCATAGTTTGTCGAGGAGATACGGGCTAGCTGGAGTTGGAATACGTGAAACGATATCGGTGTGATAAAAGCGATGAAAAAGCTGTAAGGCTAGTTTTGAGTACGTTTGGACCTAGTTCTATCGAAAACGGGTCAACGACCAAAACTCAAAGCTATAAGCCATGACTTTTGAGTTATTTTGGTTAAAAAACGTAGTTTGGGCTCTCAAAATGTTCCTTCATAGTTTGTCAAGAAGATACGGGTCAACTAGAGTTGGAATACGTGAAACGGTATGAGTGTGATAAAAGCTGATGGAAAAGCTGTCGGAGCTAGGTTTGAGTTTGTTTGGACCTAGGTCTATACGAAACGGGCCAACAACCAAAACTCATAGCTATAAGCCACGACTTATTAGTTATTTTGGTGAAAAAATATAGTTTGGGCCCTCAAAATCGGACTTCATAGTTTTTAAGAAGATATGTGCCAAGCTTGGACTTGGAATACGTGAAATGGTATGAGAGCGATAAAAGCGATGAAACAACGTAGGGCTAGATTGGAGCGAGTTTGGACCTACTTGGATTCGAAACGGGCCAACGACAAAACCTCATCGCTCTAAGCCGTGACATACGAGTTATTTTTGTGAAAAAAGGTTGTTTGGGATCTCAAAATCGGTCTTCATAGTTTGTCAAGAAGATACGGGCTAGCTGGAGTTGGAATATGTGAAACGATATCAATGTGATAAAAGCGATGAAAAAGCTGTAAGGCTAGGTTTGAGTCTGTTTGGACATAGTTCTACCGAAAACGGGCCAACGACCAAAACTCATAGCTATAAGCCATGACTTATGAGTTATTTTGGTGAAAAAACGTAGTTGGGCTCTCAAAATCTTCGTTCATAGTTTGTCGAAGATACGGGCAACCTAGAGTTGAAATACGTGAAACGGTATGAGTGTGATAAAAGCGATGGAAAAGCTGTCGAGGCTAGGTTTGAGATCTGTTTGGACCTAGTTCTATCGAAAACGGGTCAACGACCAAAACTCAAAGCTATAAGCCATGACTTTTGAGTTATTTTGGTTAAAAAACGTAGTTTGGGCTCTCAAAATGTTCCTTCATAGTTTGTCAAGAAGATACGGGTCAACTAGAGTTGGAATACGTGAAACGGTATGAGTGTGATAAAAGCGATGGAAAAGCTGTCGGGTTAGGTTTGAGATTTGTTTGGACCTAGGTCTATACGAAACGGGCCAACAACCAAAACTCATAGCTATAAGACACGACTTATTAGTTATTTTGGTGAAAAAATATAGTTTGGGCCCTCGAAATCGGCCTTCATTGTTTTTTAAGAAGATATGGGCCAAGCTGGACTTGGAATACGTGAAACGGTATAAGAACGATAAAAGCTGATGAAACATTATAGGGTTAGATTGGAGCGAGTTGGACCTAGTTGGATTCGAAACGGGCCAACGACAAAACCTCATCGCTCTAGCCGTGACTTACGAGTTATTTTTATGAAAAAAGGTTGTTTGGGATCTCAAAATCGGCTTCATAGTTTGTCGAAGATACGGGCTAGCTTGGAGTTGGAATGTGTGAAACGATATCAATGTGATAAAAGCTGATGAAAAAGCTGTAAGGCTAGGTTTGACCTGTTTGGACCTAGTTCTACCGAAAATGGGCTAATGACCAAAACTCATAGCTATAAGCCATGACTTATGAGTTATTTTGGTGAAAAAACGTAGTTTGTGCTCTCAAAATCTACCTTCATAGTTTGTCAAGAAGATACGGGCCAACTAGAGTTGGAATACGTGAAACGGTATGAGTGTGATAAAAGCTGATGGAAAAAGCTGTCGGGCTAGGTTTGAGTCTGTTTGGACCTAGTTCTACCGAAAACGGACCAACGATCAAAACTCATAGCTATAAGCCATGACTTCGAGTTATTTTGGGAAAAAACGTAGTTTGGGCTCTCAAAATGCTGCCTTCATAGTTTGTAAAGAAGATACGGGCCAACTAGAGTTGGAATACGTGAAACGGTATGAGTGTGATAAAAGCGATGGAAAAACTTTCGGGCTAGGTTTGAGTCTGTTTGGACCTAGGTCTATACGAAACGGGCCAACAACCAAAACTCATAGCTATAAGCCACGACTTATTAGTTATTTTGGTGAAAAAATATAGTTTGGCCCTCAAAATCGGCCTTCAAAGCTTTTTAAGAAGATATGGGCCAAGCTGGACTAGGAATACGTGAAACGGTATGAGAGCGATAAAAGCGACGAAACATTGTCGGGTTAGGTTGGAGCGGTTTGGACCTAGTTCGATGCGAAACGGACCAACGACAAAAGTTCATCGCTCTAAGCCGTGACTTACGAGTTATTTTGGTGAAAAAAGGTAGTTTGGGCTCTCAAAATTAGTCTTCATAGTTTGTAAAGAAGGTACGGAGCTAAGCTGGAGTTGGAATACGTGAAACGATATCGGTGTGATAAAAGCTGATAAAAAAGCTGTAAGGCTAGGTTTGAGCTTTTTGGACCTGGTTCTACCGAAAACGGGCCAACGACCAAAACTCATAGCTATAAGCCATGACTTATGAGTTATTTTGGTGAAAAAACGTAGTTTGGGCTCTCAAAATCTTCGTTCATAGTTTGTCAAGAAGATACGGGCCAACTAGAGTTGGAATACATGAAACGGTATGAGTGTGATAAAAGCTGATGGAAAAAGCTGTCGGGCTAGGTTTGAGACATGTCTGGACCTAGGTCTATACGAAACGGGCCAACAACCAAAACTCATAACTATAAGCCACGACTTAAGAGTTATTTTGGTGAAAGAATATAGTTTGGGCCCTCAAAATCGGCCTTCATAGTTTTTAAGAAGATATGGGCCAACTTGGACTTGGAATACGTGAAATGGTATGAGAGCGATAAAAGCGATGAAACACTATAGGGCTAGATTGGAGCGGTTTGGACCTAGTTGGATTCGAAACGGGCTAACGACAAAACCTCATCGCTCTAAGCCGTGACTTACGAGTTATTTTTGTGAAAAAAAGGTTGTTTGGGATCTCAAAATCGGTCTTCATAGTTTATCAAGAAGATACGGGCTAGCTGAAGTTGGAATACGTGAAACTATATCGGTGTGATCAAAGCTGATAAAAAGCTGTAAGGCTACGTTTGAGACTGTTTGGACCTAGTTCTACCGAAAACGGGCCAATGACCAAAACTCATAGCTATAAGCCATGACTTATGAGTTATTTTGGTGAAAAAACGTAGTTTGGGCTCTAAAAATCTTCCTTCATAGTTTGTCGAAGATACGGGCCAAGCTGGAGTTGGAATACGTGAAACGGTATGAGTGCGATAAAAGCGATGGCAAAGCTGTCGGGCTAGGTTTGAGGTCATTTGGACCTAGTTCTACGAAAACGAGCCAACGACCAAAACTCATAGCTATAAGCCACGACTTATGAGTTATTTTTGTGAAAAAATGTAGTTCGGGCCCTCAAAATCGGCTTTCATAGTTTTTTAAGAAGATATGGGCCAATTGGACTTAGAATACGTAAAACGGTATGAGAGCGATAAAAGCCGATGAAACACTTGTCGGGTTAGGTTGGAGCGAGTTTGGACCGACTTCGATGCGAAACGGGCCAATGACAAAAGCTCATCACTCTAAGCCGTGACTTACGAGTTATTTTGGTCAAAAAAGGTAGTTTGGGATCTCAAAATCGGTCTTCATAGTTTGTAAAGAAGGTACGAGCTAAGCTGGAGTTGGAATACGTGAAACGATATCGGTGTGATAAAAATTGATGAAAAAGCTTGTAAGGCTAGGTTTGAGTTTGTTTGGACCTAGTTCTACGGAAACGGGCCAACGACCAAAACTCATAGCTATAAGCCATGACTTATGAGTTATTTTAGTGAAAAAACGTAGTTTGGGCTCTCAAAATCCGCCCTCATAGTTTGTCAAAAAGATACGGGCCAACTAGAGTTGGAATACGTGAAACGGTATGAGTGTGATAAAAGCGATGGAAAAGCTGTCGGGCTAGGTTTGAAGTCTGTTTGGACCTATGTCCATACGAAACGGGCTAACAACCAAAACTCATAGCTATAAGCCACGACTTATGAGTTATTTTGGTGAAAGAATATAGTTTGAGCCCTCAAAATCGGCTTTCATAGTTTTTTAAGAAGATATGGGCCAACTTGGACATGGAATACGTGAAACGGTATGAGAGCGATAAAAGCTGTCGAAACACCTGTAGGGCTAGGTTGGAGCGAGTTTGGACCTAGTTCGATGCGAAACGGACCAACGACAAAAGGTCATCGCTCTAAGCCTTGACT
This sequence comes from Dovyalis caffra, assembly GCA_963924115.1. Lineage (NCBI taxonomy): Eukaryota > Viridiplantae > Streptophyta > Magnoliopsida > Malpighiales > Salicaceae > Dovyalis > Dovyalis caffra. Next base: position 645,264 of record CAWUPB010001183.1, read on the forward strand.
TACGAGTTATTTTGGTGAAAAACGTTGTTTGGGATCTCAAAATCAAGCTTCGTAGTTTGTCGAGGAGATACGGGCTAACTTGGAGTTGGAATACGTGAAACGATATCGGTGTGATAAAAATTGATGAGAAAAGCTGTAAGGCTATGTTTGAGGTGTTTAGACCTAGTTCCATCGAAAACGGGCCAACGACCAAAACTCATAGTTGTAAGCCATGACTTATGAGTTATTTTGGTGAAAAACGTAGTTTGGGCTCCCAAAATCTTCCTTCATAGTTTGTCAAGAAAATACGGCCCAACTACGGTTGGAATACGTGAAACGGTATGAGTGTGATAAAAGCTGATGGAAAAGCTGTAAGGTTAGGTTTGAGTTCGTTTGGACATAGGTCTATACGAAACGGGCCAACAACCAAAACCCATAGCTATAAGCCACGACTTATGAGTTATTTTGGTGAAAGAATATAGTTTGGGCCCTCAAAATCAACCTTCATAGTTTCTTAAGAAGATATGGGCCAAGCTTGGACTTGGAATACGTGAAACGGTATGAGAGCGATAAAAGCGATGAAACAACTGTAGGGCTAGGTTGGAGCGAGTTTGGACCTAGTTCGATGCGAAACGGGCCAACGACAAAAGCTCATCGCTCTAGCCGTGACTTACGTGTTATTTTGGTGAAAAACGGTTATTTGGGATCTCAAAATCGGTCTTCATAGTTTGTCGAGGAGATACGGGCTAACTGGAGTTGGAATACGTGAAACGATATCGGTGTGATAAAAGCTGATGAAAAAGCTGTAAGGCTAGGTTTGAGTTATTTGGACCTAGTTCTACCGAAAACGGGCCAACGGCCAAAACTCATAGCTATAAGCCATGAATTATAAGTTATTTTGGTGAAAAAATGTTGTTTGGGCTCTCAAAATGCTGCCTTCATTGTTTGTCAAGAAGATACGGGCCAACTAGAGTTGAAATACGTGAAACGGTATGAGTGTGATAAAAGCGATGGAAAAGCTGTCGGGCTAGGTTTGAGTTGTTTGGACCTAGGTCTATGTGAAACGGGCCAACAACCAAAACTCATAGCTATAAGCCACGACTTATGAGTTATTTTTGTGAAAAAATGTAGTTTGGGCCCTCAAAATCGGCTTTCATAGTTTTTTAAGAAGATATGAGCCAATTGGACTTAGAATACGTGAAACGGTATGAGAGCGATAAAAGCGACGAAACAACTGTCGGGTTAGGTTGGAGCGGTTTGGACCTACTTCGATGCGAAACGGGCCAACGACAAAAGCTCATCGCTCTCGGTCGTGACTTATGTGTTATTTTGGTGAAAAAATGTAGTTTGGGCTCTCAAAATCGGTATTCATAGTTTGTAAAGAAGGTACGGGCTAACTAGAGTTGGAATACGTGAAACTATATTAGTGTGATAAAAGCTGATGAAAAAAATGTAAGGCTAGGTTTGAGTCTGTTTGGACCTAGTTCTACCGAAGATGGGCCAACGATCAAAAGTCATAGCTATATGCCATGACTTAGGAGTTATTTTGGTGAAAAAACGTCGTTTGGGCTCTCAAAATCTTCCATCATAGATTGTCAAGAAGATACGGGCCAACTAGAGTTGGAATACGTGAAACGGTATGAGTGTGATAAAAGCTGATGGAAAAGCTGTCGGGCTAGGTTTGAGTCATGCTGGACCTAGGTCTATCCGAAACGAGCCAACAACCAAAACTCATAGCTATAAGCCACGACTTAAGAGTTATTTTGGTGAAAGAATATAGTTTGGGCCCTCAAAATCGGCCTTCATAGTTTTTTAAGAAGATATGGGCCAATTGGACTTAGAATACGTGAAACGGTATGAGAGCGATAAAAGCGACGAAACACTCGTCGGGATAGGTTGGAGCGAGTTTGGACCAACTTCGATGCGAAGCGGCCAACGACAAAAGCTCATCGCTCTAAGCCGTGACTTACGTGTTATGTTGGTGAAAAAATATAGTTTGGGCTCTCAAAATCGGTCTTCATAGTTTGTAAAGAAGGTACGGAGCTAACTAGAGTTGGAATACGTGAAACGATATCGGTGTGATAAAAGCGATGAAAAAGTTGTAAGGCTAGGTTTGAGCTTGTTTGGACCTAGTTCTACGAAAACGGGCCAACGGCCAAAACTCATAGCTATAAGCCATGACTTATGAGTTATTTTGGTGAAAAAACGTCGTTTGGGTTCTCAAAATGCGTCTTCATAGTTTGTCAGAAGATACGGGCCAACAAGAGTTGGAATACGTGAAACGGTATGAGTGTGATAAAAGCGATGGAAAAGCTGTCGAGCTAGGTTTGAGTTGTCTTCATAGTTTGTCAAGGAGATACGAGCTAACCGGAGTTGGAATACGCGAAACGATATCGGTGTGATAAAAGCGATGAAAAAGCCGTAAGGCTAGGTTTGAGCTGTTTGGACCTAGTTCTACCGAAAACGGGCCAACGACCAAAACTCATAGCTATAAGCCATGACTTATGAGTATTTTGGTGAAAAAACGTCGTTTGGGTTCTCAAAATCCGCCTTCATAGTTTGTCAAGAAGATACGGGCCAACTAGAGTTGGAATACGTGAAACGGTATGAGTGTGATAAAAGCCGATGGAAAAGCTGTCGGGCTAGGTTTGAAGTCTGTTTGGACCTAGGTCTATACGAAACGGGCCAACAACCAAAACTCATAGCTATAAGCCACGACTTATGAGTTATTTTGGTGAAAGAATATAGTTTGAGCCCTCGAAATCGGCCTTCATAGTTTTTAAGAAGATATAGTCCAAGCTTGGACTTGGAATACGTGAAACGGTATGAGAGCGATAAAAGCCGACGAAACACCTGTAGGGCTAGGTTGGAGCGAGTTTGGACCTAGGTCGATGTGAAACGGGCCAACGACAAAAGCTCATCGATCTAAGCCTTGACTTACGAGTTATTTTGGTGAAAAACGATTGTTTGGGATCTCAAAATCGATCTTCAAAGTTTGTCGAGGAGATACGGGCTAGCTGGAGTTGGAATACGTGAAACGATATCGGTGTGATAAAAGCGATGAAAAAGCGTAAGGCTAGGTTGGAGTTGTTTGGACCTAATTCAATCGAAAACGGGCCAACAACCAAAACTCATAGCTATAAGCCATGACTTATGAGTTATTTTGGTGAAAAAACGTCGTTTGGGCTCTCAAAATCTGCCTTTATAGTTTGTCAGAAGATACGGGCCAACTAGAGTTGGAATACGTGAAACGATATCGGTGTGATAAAAGCGATGAAAAAAGCTGTAAGGCTAGGTTTGAGTCTGTTTGAACCTAGTTCTACCGAAAACGAGGCAACGACCAAAACTCATAGCTATTAGCCATGACTTATGAGTTATTTTGGTGAAAAAAGGTCGTTTGGGCTCGAAAATCTTCCGTCATAGTTTGTCAAGAAGATACGGGCCAACTAGAGTTGGAATAAGTGAAACGGTATGCGTGTGATAAAAGCGATGGAAAAGCTGTCGGCCTAGGTTTGAGTCTGTTTGGACCTAGGTCTATACGAAACAGACCAACAACCAAAACTCATAGCTATAAGCCACGACTTATGAATTATTTTGGTGAAAGAATATAGTTTGGGCCCTCAAAATCGGCGTTCATAGTTTCTTAAGAAGATATGAACCAAGCTGGACTTGGAATACATGAAACGAGTATGAGAGCGATAAAAGCGATGAAACAACTGTAGGGCTAGGTTGGACCGGTTTGGACCTAGTTCGATGCGAAACGGGCCAACGATAAAAGCTCATCGCTCTAAGCCGGGACTTACGAGTTATTTTGGTGAAAAACGATTGTTTGGGATCTCAAAATCGGTCTTCATAGTTTGTCGAGGAGATACGGGCTAGCTGGAGTTGGAATACACGAAACGATATCGGTGTGATAAAAGCTGATGAAAAAGCTGTAAGGCTAGGTTTGAGTCTGTTTGGACCTAGTTCTACGGAAACGGGCCAACGGCCAAAACTTATAGCTATAAGCCATGACTTCGAGTTATTTTGGTGAAAAAACGTAGTTTGGGCTCTCAAAATCTGTCTTCATAGTTTGTCAAGAAGATACGGGCCAACTAGAGTTGGAATACGTGAAACGGTACGAGTGTGATAAAAGCTGGTGGAAAAGCTCGTCGGGCTAGGTTTGAGTCTGTTTGGACCTAGGTCTACCGAAAACGGGCCAACGACAAAAACTCATAGGTATAAGCCATGACTTCGAGTTATTTTGGTGAAAAAATGTAGTTTGGGCTCTCAAAATATGCCTTTATAGTTTGTCAAGAAGATACGAAGCCAACTAGAGTAGGAATACGTGAAACGGTATGAGTGTGATAAAGGCCGATGGAAAACCTGTCGGGCTAGGTTTGAGCTATTTGGACCTACGTCTATCCGAAACGGGCCAACAACCAAAACTCATAGTCGTAAGCCACGACTTATGAGTTATTTTGGTGAAAGAATATAGTTTGGGCCCTCGGAATCGGCGTTCATAGTTTTTTAAGAAGATGTAGGCCAAGCTGGACTTGGAATACGTGAAACGAGTATGAGAGCGATAAAAGCGATTAAACAACTGTAGAGCTAGGTTGGAGCGGTTTGGACCTAGTTCGATGCGAAACGGGCCAACGACAAAAGATCATCGCTCTAAGCCGTGACTTACGAGTTATTTTGGTGAAAAACGGTTGTTTGGGATCCGAAAATCGGTCTTCATAGTTTGTCGAGGAGATACGGGCTAACTTTAGTTGGAATACGTGAAACGATATCGGTGTGATAAAAGCGATGAAAAAACTATAAGGCTAGGTTTGAGACTTGTTTGGACCTAGTTCTACCAAAAACGGGCAACGACCAAAACTCATAGCTATAAGCCATGACTTATGAGTTATTTTGGTGAAAAAACGTCCTTTGGGTTCTCAAAATCTGCCTTCATAGATTGTCAAGAAGATACGGGCCAACTAGAGTTGGAATACGTGAAACGGTATGAGTGTGATAAAAGCGATGGAAAAAGCTGTCGAGCTAGGTTTGAGTTCGTTTGGACCTAGGTCTATACGAAACGGGCCAACAACCAAAACTCATAGCTATAAGCCACGACTTATGAGTTATTTTGGTGAAAAAATGTAGTTTGGGCCCTCGAAATCGACCTTCATAGTTTTTTAAGAAGATATGAGCCAATTGGACTTAGAATACGTGAAACGGTATGAGAGCGATAAAAACTAACGAAACAACTGTCGGGTTAGGTTGGAGCGAGTTTGGACCTACTTCGATGCGAAACGGGCCAACGACAAAAACTCATCGCTCTAAGCCGTGACTTACGTGTTATTTTGGTGAAAAAATGTAGTTTGGGCTCTCAAAATCGGTCTTCATAGTTTGTAAAGAAGGTACGGAGCTAACTAGAGTTGGAATACGTGAAACGATATCGGTGTGATAAAAGCTGATTAGAAAACTATAAGGCTAGGTTTGAGTCTGTTTGGACCTAGTTCTACCAAAAACGAGCCAACGACCAAAACTCATAGCTATAAGCCATGACTTATGAGTTATTTTGGTGAAAAAACGTCGTTTGCGCTCTCAAAATCTTCCTTCATAGTTTGTCAAGAAGATACGGGCCAACTAGAGTTGGAATAAGTGAAACGGTATGAGTGTGATAAAAATTGATGAAAAAGCTGTCGACCTAGGTTTGAGTCTGTTTGGACCTAGTTCAATCGAAAACGGGCCAACGACCAAAACTCATAGCTATAAGCCATGACTTATGAGTTATTTTGGTAAAAAAACGTCATATGGGCTCTCAAAATCTTCCTTCATAGTTTGTCAAGAAGATACGGGCCAACTAGAGTTGGAATACGTGAAACGGTATGAGTGTGATAAAAACTAATGGAAAAGCTGTCGAGCTAGGTTTGAGTCTGTTTGGACCTAGGTCTATACGAAACGGGCCAACAACCAAAACTCATAGCTATAAGCCACGACTTATGAATTATTTTGGTGAAAGAATATAGTTTGGGCCCTCCGAATCGGCGTTCATAGTTTCTTAAGAAGATATGAACGAAGCTGGACTTGGAATACGTGAAACGAGTATGAGAGCGATAAAAGGCGATGAAACACCTGTAGGGCTAGGTTGGACCGGTTTGGACCTAGTTCGATGCGAAACGGGCCAACGATAAAAGCTCATCGCTCTAAGCCGGGACTTACGAGTTATTTTGGTGAAAAACGGTTGTTTGGGATCTCAAAATCGGTCTTCATAGTTTGTCGAGGAGATACGGGCTAACTGGAGTTGAAATACACGAAACGATATCGGTGTGATAAAAGCCGATGAAAAAGCTGTAAGGCTAGGTTTGAGTCTGTTTGAACCTAGTTCTACGGAAACGGGCCAACGAGCAAAACTTATAGCTATAAGCCATGACTTCGAGTTATTTTGGTGAAAAAACGTAGTTTGGGCTCTCAAAATCTGTCTTCATAGTTTGTCAAGAAGATACGGGCCAACTAGAGTTGGAATACGTGAAACGGTATGAGTGTGATAAAAGCCGATGGAAAAGCTGTCGAGGCTAGGTTTGAGTCTGTTTGGACCTAGGTCTATACGAAACGGGCCAACAACCAAAACTCATAGCTATAAGCCACGACTTATGAGTTATTTTGGTGAAAAAATGTAGTTTGGGCCCTCAAAATCAACCTTCATAGTTTTTTAAGAAGATATGAGCCAATTGGACTTAGAATACGTGAAACGGTATGAGAGCGATAAAAACTAACGAAACACTATCGGGTTAGTTTGGAGCGGTTTGGACCTAATTCGATGCGAAACGGGCCAACGACAAAAGCTCATCGCTCTAAGCCGTGACTTACGTGTTATTTTGGTGAAAAAATGTAGTTTGGGCTCTCAAAATTAGTCTTCATAGTTTGTAAAGAAGGTACGGAGCTAACTAGAGTTGGAATACGTGAAACGATATCGGTGTGATAAAAGCTGATTAAAAAACTATAAGGCTAGGTTTGAGTCTGTTTGGACCTAGTTCTACCGAAAGCGGGCCAACGACCAAAACTCATAGCTATAAGCCATGACTTATGAGTTATTTTGGTGAAAAAACGTCGTTTGGGCTCTCAAAATCTTCCTTCATAGTTTGTCAAGAAGATACGGGCCAACAAGAGTTGGAATACGTGAAACGGTATGAGTGTGATAAAAGCGATGGAAAAGCTGTCGGGCTAGGTTTGAGTTGTTTGGACCTAGGTCTATACGAAACGGGCCAACAACCAAAACTCATAGCTATAAGCCACGACTTATGAGTTATTTTGGTGAAAGAATATAGTTTGGGCCCTCAAAATCGGCGTTCATAGTTTTTTAAGAAGATATGGGCCAAGCTTGGACTTGGAATACGTGAAACGGTATGAGAGTAATAAAAGCCGACGAAACACCTGTAGGGCTAGGTTGGAGAAGTTTGGACCTAGTTCGATGCGAAACGGGCCAACGACAAAAGCTCATCGATCTAAGCCTTGACTTACGAGTTATTTTGGTGAAAAATGATTGTTTGGGATCTCAAAATCGGTCTTCAAAGTTTGTCAAGCGAGATACGGGCTAAGCTGGAGTTGGAATACGTGAAACGATATCGGTGTGATAAAAGCCGATGAAAAAGCTGTAAGGCTAGGTTTGAGTCTGTTTGGACCTAATACTATCGAAAACGGGCCAACGACAAAAACTCATAGCTATAAGCCATGACTTCGAGTTATTTTGGTGAAAAAATGTAGTTTGGGCTCTCAAAATATGCCTTTATAGTTTGTCAAGAAGATACGAAGCCAACTAGAGTAGGAATACGTGAAACGGTATGAGTGTGATAAAGGCCGATGGAAAACTCGTCGGGCTAGGTTTGAGTCTGTTTGGACCTACGTCTATACGAAACGGGCCAACAACCAAAACTCATAGCTCGTAAGCCACGACTTATGATTTATTTTGGTGAAAGAATATAGTTTGGGCCCTCGGAATCATCGTTCATAGTTTTTTAAGAAGATGTAGGCCAAGCTGGACTTGGAATACGTGAAACGAGTATGAGAGCGATAAAAGCGATTAAACAACGTAGGGCTAGGTTGGAGCGGTTTGGACCTAGTTCGATGCGAAACGGGCCAACGACAAAAGATCATCGCTCTAAGCCGTGACTTACGAGTTATTTTGGTGAAAAACGGTTGTTTGGGATCTCAAAATCGGTCTTCATAGTTTGTCGAGGACATACGGGCTAACTTTAGTTGGAATACGTGAAACGATATCGGTGTGATAAAAGCCGATGAAAAAGCTGTAAGGCTAGGTTTGAGACTGTTTGGACCTAGTTCTACCAAAAACGGGCCAACGACCAAAACTCATAGCTATAAGCCATGACTTATGAGTTATTTTGGTGAAAAAACGTCGTTTGGGCTCTCAAAATCTTCCTTCATAGTTTGTCAAGAAGATACGGGCCAACTAGAGTTGGAATAAGTGAAACGGTATGAGTGTGATAAAAATTGATGGAAAAGCTGTCGGCCTAGGTTTGAGATCTGTTTGGACCTAGTTCAACCGAAAACGGGCCAACGACCAAAACTCATAGCTATAAGCCATGACTTATGAGTTATTTTGGTAAAAAAACGTCATATGGGCTCTCAAAATCTTCCTTCATAGTTTGTCAAGAAGATACGGGCCAACTAGAGTTGGAATACGTGAAACGGTATGAGTGTGATAAAAACTAATGGAAAAGCTGTCGAGCTAGGTTTGAAGTCTGTTTGGACCTAGGTCTATCCGAAACGGACCAACAACCAAAACTCATAGCTATAAGCCACGACTTATGAGTTATTTTGGTGAAAGAATATAGTTTGGGCCCTCAAAATCGGCGTTCATAGTTTTTTAAGAAGATTTGGGCCAATCTGGACTTGGAATACGTGAAACGGTATGAGAGTAATAAAAGCCGACGAAACACTCGTAGGGCTAGGTTGGAGCGGTTTAGACCTAGTTCGATGCGAAACGGGGGAACGACAAAAGCTCATCGTTCTAAGCCTTGACTTACGAGTTATTTTGGTGAAAAATGATTGTTTGGGATCTCAAAATCGGTCTTCAAAGTTTGTCGAGGAGATACGGGCTAACTGGAGTTGGAATACGTGAAACGATATCGGTGTGATAAAAGCTGATGAAAAAGCTGTAAGGCTAGGTTTGAGTTCGTTTGGACCTAGTTCTATCGAAAACGGGCCAACGACCAAAACTCTTAGCTATAAGCCATGACTTATGAGTTATTTTGGTGAAAAAACGTCCTTTGGGCTCTCAAAATGCTGCCTTCATAGTTTGTCAAGAAGATACGGGCCAACTAGAGTTGGAATACGTGAAACGGTATGAGTGTGATAAAAGCTGATGGAAAAGCTGTCGAGGCTAGGTTTGAGTCTGTTTGGACCTAGGTCTATCCGAAACGGGCCAACAACCAAAACTCATAGCTATAAGCCACGACTTATGAGTTATTTTGGTCAAAAAATGTAGTTTGGGACCTCAAAATCGGCCTTCATAGTTTTTTAAGAAGATATGAGCCAATTGGACTTAGAATACGTGAAACGGTATGAGAGCGATAAAAACTAACGAAACAACTGTCGGGTTAGGTTGGAGCGGTTTGGACCTACTTCGATGCGAAACGGGCCAACGACAAATGCTCATCGCTCTAAGCCGTGACTTACGTGTTATTTTGGTGAAAAAATGTAGTTTGGGCTCTCAAAATCGGTCTTCATAGTTTGTAAAGAAGGTACGGGCTAACTAGAGTTGGAATACGTGAAACGATATCGGTGTGATAAAAGCGATTAAAAACCTATAAGGCTAGGTTTGAGTCATGTTTGGACCTAGTTCTACCGAAAACGAGCCAACGACCAAAACTCATAGCTATAAGCCATGACTTATGAGTTATTTTGGTGAAAAAACGTCGTTTGGGCTCTCAAAATCTTCCTTCATAGTTTGTCAAGAAGATACGGGCCAACTAGAGTTGGAATAAGTGAAACGGTATGAGTGTGATAAAAATTGATGGAAAAGCTGTCGGCCTAGGTTTGAGTACGTTTGGACCTAGTTCAACCGAAAACGGGCCAACGACCAAAACTCATAGCTATAAGCCATGACTTATGAGTTATTTTGGTAAAAAAACGTCATATGGGCTCTCAAAATCTTCCTTCATAGTTTGTCAAGAAGATACGGGCCAACTAGAGTTGGAATACGTGAAACGGTATGAGTGTGATAAAAACTAATGGAAAAGCTGTCGAGCTAGGTTTGAGTTCGTTTGGACCTAGGTCTATACGAAACGGACCAACAACCAAAACTCATAGCTATAAGCCACGACTTATGAGTTATTTTGGTGAAAGAATATAGTTTGGGCCCTCAAAATCGGCGTTCATAGTTTTTTAAGAAGATTTGGGCCAAGCTTGGACTTGGAATACGTGAAACGGTATGAGAGTAATAAAAGCCGACGAAACACTCGTAGGGCTAGGTTGGAGCGAGTTTAGACCTAGTTCGATGCGAAACGGGCGAACGACAAAAGCTCATCGTTCTAAGCCTTGACTTACAAGTTATTTTGGTGAAAAATGATTGTTTGGGATCTCAAAATCGATCTTCAAAGTTTGTCGAGGAGATACGGGCTAGCTGGAGTTGGAATACGTGAAACGATATCGGTGTGATAAAAGCGATGAAAAAACTATAAGGCTAGGTTTGAGTCTGTTTGGACCTAGTTCTATCGAAAACGGGCCAACGACCAAAACTCTTAGCTATAAGCCATGACTTATGTGTTATTTTGGTGAAAAAACGTCGTTTGGGCTCTCAAAATCTTCCTTCATAGTTTGTCAAGAAGATACGGGCCAACTAGAGTTGGAATAAGTGAAACGGTATGAGTGTGATAAAAGCGATGGAAAAACTATCGAGGCTAGGTTTGAGTCTGTTTGGACCTAATTCTACCGAAAACGGGCCAACGACCAAAACTCATAGCTATAAGCCATGACTTATGAGTTATTTTGGTGAAAAAACGTCATTTGGGCTCTCAAAATCTTCCTTCATAGTTTGTCAAGAAGATACGGGCCAACTAGAGTTGGAATACGTGAAACGGTATGAGTGTGATAAAAGCGATGGAAAACCCGTCGGGCTAGGTTTGAGACTGTTTGGACCTAGGTCTATACGAAACGGGCCAACAACCAAAACTCATAGCTATAAGCCACGAATTATGAGTTATTTTGGTGAAAAAATGTAGTTTGGGCCTTCAAAATCGGACTTCATAGTTTTTTAAGAAGATATGGGCCAATTGGACTTAGAATACGTGAAACGGTATGAGAGCGATATAAACTAACGAAACACCTGTCGGGTTAGGTTGGAGCGGTTTAGACCTACTTCGATTTGAAACGGGCCAACGACAAAAGATCATCGCTCTAAGCCGTGACTTACGAGTTATTTTGGTGAAAAACGGTTGTTTGGGATCTCAAAATCGGTCTTCATAGTTTGTCGAGGAGATACGAGGCTAACTTTAGTTGGAATACGTGAAACGATATCGGTGTGATAAAAGCGATGAAAAAGCTGTAAGGCTAGGTTTGTCTTTGTTTGGACCTAGTTCTACTGGAAACGGGCCAACGACCAAAACTCATAGCTATAAGCCATGACTTCGAGTTATTTTGGTGAAAAAACGTAGTTTGGGCTCTCAAAATGCTGCCTTTATAGTTTGTCAAGAAGATACGGGCCAACTAGAGTTGGAATACGTGAAACGGTATGAGTGTGATAAAAGCGATGGAAAACCCGTCAGTGCTAGGTGTGAGTCGTTTGGACCTAGGTCTATCCGAAACGGGCCAACAACCAAAACTCATAGCTATAAGCCACGAATTATGAGTTACTTTGGTGAAAAAATGTAGTTTGGGCCTTCAAAATCGGACTTCATAGTTTTTTAAGAAGATATGGGCCAATTGGACTTAGAATACGTGAAACGGTATGAGAGCGATAAAAACTAACGAAACACTCGTCGGGTTAGGTTGGAGCGAGTTTGGACCTACTTCGATTTGAAACGGGCCAACGACAAAAGATCATCGCTCTAAGCCGTGACTTATGAGTTATTTTGGTGAAAAACGGTTGTTTGGGATCTCAAAATCGGTCTTCATAGTTTGTCGAGGAGATACGGAGCTAACTTTAGTTGGAATACGTGAAACGATATCGGTGTGATAAAAGCCGATGAAAAAGCCGTAAGGCTAGGTTTGAGGCTGTTTGGACCTAGTTCTACCGGAAACGGGCCAACGACCAAAACTCATAGCTATAAGCCATGACTTCGAGTTATTTTGGTGAAAAAACGTAGTTTGGGCTCTCAAAATCTGTCTTCATAGTTTGTCAAGAAGATACGGGCCAAGTAGAGTTGGAATACGTGAAACGGTATAAGTGTGATAAAAGCCGATGGAAAAGCTGTCGAGCTAGGTTTGAGTCGTTTGGACCTCGGTCTATCCGAAACGGGCCAACAACCAAAACTCATAACTATAAGCCACGACTTATGAGTTATTTTGGTGAAAAAATGTAGTTTGGGCCCTCAAAATCGGCGTTCATAGTTTTTTAAGAAGATATGGGCCAATTTGACTTAGAATACGTGAAACGGTATGAGAGCGATAAAAACTAACGAAACAACTGTCGGGTTAGGTTGGAGCGGTTTGGACCTACTTCGATGCGAAACGGGCCAACGACAAAAGATCATCGCTCTAAGCCGTGACTTACGTGTTATTTTGGTGAAAAAATGTAGTTTGGGCTCTCAAAATCGGTCTTCATAGTTTGTAAAGAAGGTACGGAGCTAACTAGAGTTGGAATACGTGAAACGATATCGGTGTGATAAAAGCCGATGAAAAAAACTATAAGGCTAGGTTTGAGTCGTTTGGACCTAGTTCTACCGAAAACGGGCCAACGACCAAAACTCATAGCTATAAGCCATGACTTATGTGTTATTTTGGTGAAAAAACGTCGTTTGGGCTCTCAAAATCTTCCTTCATAGTTTGTCAAGAAGATACGGGCCAACTAGAGTTGGAATAAGTGAAACGGTATGAGTGTGATAAAAGCCGATGGAAAAACTATCGAGCTAGGTTTGAGTCGTTTGGACCTAATTCTACCGAAAACGGGCCAACGACCAAAACTCATAGCTATAAGCCATGACTTATGAGTTATTTTGGTGAAAAAACGTCATTTGGGCTATCAAAATCTTCCTTCATAGTTTGTCAAGAAGATACGGGCCAACTAGAGTTGGAATACGTGAAACGGTATGAGTGTGATAAAAGCGATGGAAAACTCGTCGAGCTAGGTTTGAAGTCTGTTTGGACCTAGGTCTATCCGAAACGGGCCAACAACCAAAACTCATAGCTATAAGCCACGAATTATGAGTTATTTTGGTGAAAAAATGTAGTTTGGGCCTTCAAAATCGGACTTCATAGTTTTTTAAGAAGATATGGGCCAATTGGACTTAGAATACGTGAAACGTTATGAGAGCGATATAAACTAACGAAACACTCGTCCGGTTAGGTTGGAGCGGTTTACACCTACTTCGATTTGAAACGGGCCAACGACAAAAGATCATCGCTCTAAGCCGTGACTTACGAGTTATTTTGGTGAAAAACGGTTGTTTGGGATCTCAAAATCGGTCTTCATAGTTTGTCAAGGAGATACGAGCTAACTTTAGTTGGAATACGTGAAACGATATCGGTGTGATAAAAGCCGATGAAAAACTCGTAAGGCTAGGTTTGAGTCGTTTGGACCTAGTTCTACCGGAAACGGGCCAACGACCAAAGTTTTGAGCCATGACTTCGAGTTATTTTGGTGAAAAAACGTAGTTTGGGCTCTCAAAATCTGCCTTTATAGTTTGTCAAGAAGATACGGGCCAACTAGAGTTGGAATACGTGAAACGGTATGAGTGTGATAAAAGCCGATGGAAAAGCTGTCGAGCTAGGTTTGAGCTGTTTGGACCTAGGTCTATCCGAAACGGGTCAACAACCAAAACTCATAGCTACAAGCCACGAATTATGTGTTATTTTGGTGAAAAAATGTAGTTTGGGCCTTCAAAATCGGACTTCATAGTTTTTTAAAAAGATATGGGCCAATTGGACTTAGAATACGTGAAACGGTATGAGAGCGATAAAAACTAACGAAACACCTGTCGGGTTAGGTTGGAGCGAGTTTGGACCTACTTCGATGCGAAACGGGCCAACGACAAAAGCTCATCGCTCTAAGCCGTGACTTACGTGTTATTTTGGTGAAAAAATGTAGTTTGAGCTCTCAAAATCGGTCTTCATAGTTTGTAAAGAAGGTACGGAGCTAACTAGAGTTGGAATACGTGAAACGATATCGGTGTGATAAAAGCCGATGAAAAAACTATAAGGCTAGGTTTGAGTCTGTTTGGACCTAGCTCTACCAAAAACGGGCCAACGACCAAAACGCATAGCTATAAGCCATGACTTATGTGTTATTTTGGTGAAAAAACGTCGTTTGGGCTCTCAAAATCCTACTTCATAGTTTGTCAAGAAGATACGGGCCAACTAGAGTTGGAATAAGTGAAACGGTATGAATGTGATAAAAGCCGATGGAAAAACTATCGAGCTAGGTTTGAGTTCGTTTGGACCTAGTTCTACCGAAAACGGGCCAACGACCGAAACTCATAGCTATAAGCCATGACTTATGAGTTATTTTGGTGAAAAAACGTCATTTGGGCTCTCAAAATCTTCCTTCATAGTTTGTCGAAGATACGGGCCAACTAGAGTTGGAATACGTGAAACGGTATGAGTGTGATAAAAGCCGATGGAAAAAGTATTAGGCTAGGTTTGAGTCTGTTTGGACCTAGTTCTACCGAAAACGGGCCAACGACCAAAACTCATGGCTATAAGCCACGACTTATGAGTTATTTTGGTGAAAGAATATAGTTTGGGCCCTCAAAATCGGCGTTCATAGTTTCTTAAGAAGATATGGGCCAACTGGACTTGGAATACGTGAAATAGTATGAGAGCGATAAAAGCCGATGAAACACTCGTAGTGCTAGGTTGGAGCGAGTTTGGACCTAGTTTGATGCGAAACGGGCCAACGATAAAAGCTCATCGCTCTAAGCCGTGACTTACGAGTTATTTTGGTGAAAAACGGTTGTTTGGGATCTCAAAATCGGTCTTCATAGTTTATCAAGGAGATACGGGCTAACTGGAGTTGGAATACCTAAAACGATATCGGTGTGATAAAAGCCGATGATAATACTCGTAAGGCTAGGTTTGAGACTGTTTGGACCTAGTTCTACCGAAAACGGGCCAACGGCCAAAACTCATAGCTATAAGCCATGACTTCGAGTTATTTTGGAGAAAAAACGTAGTTTGGGCTCTCAAAATCTGTCTTCATAGTTTGTCAAGAAGATACGGGCCAACTAGAGTTGGAATACGTGAAACGGTATGAGTGTGATAAAAGCCGATGGAAAAGCTGTCGAGCTAGGTTTGAGTCTGTTTGGAACTAGGTCTATCTTAAACGGGCCAACCACCAAAACTCATAGCTATAAGCCACGACTTATGAGTTATTTTGGTGAAAAAATGTAGTTTGGGCCCTCAAAATCAGCCTTCATAGTTTTTTAAGGAGATATGGGCCAATTGGACTTAGAATACGTGAAACGAGTATGAGAGCGATAAAAGCCGATGAAACACCGTAGGGCTAGGTTGGAGCGGTTTGGACCTAGTTCGATGCGAAACGGGCGAACGACAAAAGATCATCGCTCTAAGCCGTGACTTACGAGTTATTTTGGTGAAAAACGGTTGTTTGGGATCCGAAAATCGGTCTTCATAGTTTGTCGAGGAGATACGGGCTAACTTTAGTTGGAATACGTGAAACGATATCGGTGTGATAAAAGCCGATGAAAAAGCTGTAAGGCTAGGTTTGAGTCTGTTTGGACCTAGTTCTACCGAAAACGGGCCAACGGCCAAAACTCATAGCTATAAGCCATGACTTCGAGTTATTTTGGTTAAAAAACGTAGTTTGGGCTCTCAAAATCTGTATTTATAGTTTGTCAAAAAGATACGGGCCAACTAGAGTTGGAATACGTGAAACGGTATGAGTGTGATAAAAGCCGATGAAAAATTTGTCGGGCTAGGTTTGAGCTCGTTTGGAACTAGGTCTATCCGAAACGGGCCAACAACCAAAACTCATAGCTATAAGCCACGACTTATGAGTTATTTTGGTGAAAGAATATAGTTTGGGCCCTCAAAATCGGCGTTCATAGTTTTTTAAGAAGATATGGGCCAATCTGGACTTGGAATACGTGAAACGGTATGAGAGTAATAAAAGCCGACGAAACACCGTAGGGCTAGGTTGGAGCGAGTTTGGACCTAGTTCGATGCGAAACGGGCGAACGACAAAAGATCATCGCTCTAAGCCGTGACTTACGAGTTATTTTGGTGAAAAACGGTTGTTTGGGATCCGAAAATCGGTCTTCATAGTTTGTCGAGGAGATACGGGCTAACTTTAGTTGGAATACGTGAAACGATATCAATGTGATAAAAGCCGATGAAAAAGCCGTAAGGCTAGGTTTGAGTCGTTTGGACCTAGTTCTACCGAAAACGGGCTAACGGCCAAAACTCATAGCTATAAGCCATGACTTCGAGTTATTTTGGTGAAAAAACGTAGTTTGGGCTCTCAAAATCTGTCTTCATAGTTTGTCAAGAAGATACGGGCCAACTAGAGTTGGAATACGTGAAACGGTATGAGTGTGATAAAAGCCGATGAAAAATTTGTCGAGCTAGGTTTGAGCTGTTTGGAACTAGGTCTATCCGAAACGGGCCAACAACCAAAACTCATAGCTATAAGCCACGACTTATGAGTTATTTTGGTGAAAGAATATAGTTTGGGCCCTCAAAATCGGCGTTAATAGTTTTTTAAGAAGATATGGGCCAACTGGACTTGGAATACGTGAAACGGTATGAGAGTAATAAAACCGACGAAACACCGTAGGGCTAGGTTGGAGCGAGCTTGGACCTAGTTCGATGCGAAACGGGCCAACGACAAAAGCTCATCGATCTAAGCCTTGACTTACGAGTTATTTTGGTGAAAAATGATTGTTTGGGATCTCAAAATCGGTCTTCAAAGTTTGTCGAGGAGATACGGGCTAACCGGAGTTGGAATACGTGAAACGATATCGGTGTGATAAAACCGATGAAAAACTCGTAAGGCTAGGTTTGAGTCGTTTGGACCTAATTCTACCGAAAACGGGCCAACGACAAAAACTCATAGCTATAAGCCATGACTTCGAGTTATTTTGGTGAAAAAATATAGTTTGGGCTCTCAAAATATGCCTTTATAGTTTGTCGAAGATACGAAGCCAACTAGACTAGGAATACGTGAAACGGTATGAGTGTGATAAAGACCGATGGAAAAGCTGTCGAGCTAGGTTTGAGTCCGTTTGGACCTACGTCTATCCGAAACGGGCCAACAACCAAAACTCATAGCTGTAAGCCACGACTTATGAGTTATTTTGGTGAAAGAATATAGTTTGGGCCCTCAAAATCGGCGTTCATAGTTTTTTAAGAAGATGTAGGCCAACCTGGACTTGGAATACGTGAAACGAGTATGAGAGCGATAAAAACCGATGAAACACCGTAGGGCTAGGTTGGAGCGAGCTTGGACCTAGTTCGATGCGAAACGGGCCAAAGACAAAAGATCATCACTCTAAGCCGTGACTTACGAGTTATTTTGGTGAAAAACGGTTGTTTGGGATCTCAAAATCGGCCTTCATAGTTTGTCGAGGAGATACGGGCTAACTTTAGTTGGAATACGTGAAACTATATCGGTGTGATAAAAGCCGATGAAAAACCGTAATGCTAGGTTTGAGTCTGTTTGGACCTAGTTCTACCGAAAACGGGCCAACGGCCAAAACTCATAGCTATAAGCCATGACTTCGAGTTATTTTGGTGAAAAAAACGTAGTTTGGGCTCTCAAAATCTGTCTTCATAGTTTGTGAAGAAGATATGGGCCAACTAGAGTTGGAATACGTGAAACGGTATGAGTGTGATAAAAGCCGATGGAAAAGCCGTCGAGCTAGGTTTGAGTCCGTTTAGACCTCGGTCTATCCGAAACGGCCAACAACCAAAACTCATAGCTATAAGCCACGACTTATGAGTTATTTTGGTGAAAAAATGTAGTTTGGGCCCTCAAAATCGACCTTCATAGGTTTTTAAGAAGATATGGGCCAATTGGACTTAGAATACGTGAAACGGTATGAGAGCGATAAAAACTAACGAAACACCTGTCGGGTTAGGTTGGAGCAGCTTGGACCTACTTCGATGCGCAACGGGCCAACGACAAAAGCTCATCGCTCTAAGCCGTGACTTACGTGTTATTTTGGTGAAAAAATGTAGTTTGGGCTCTCAAAATCGGTCTTCATAGTTTGTAAAGAAGGTACAAGCTAACTAGAGTTGGAATACGTGAAACGATATCGGTGTGATAAAAACCGATGAAAAAACTATAAGGCTAGGTTTGAGTCTGTTTGGACCTAGTTCTACCAAAAACGGGCCAACGACCAAAACTCATAGCTATAAGCCATGACTTATGTGTTATTTTGGTGAAAAAACGTCGTTTGGGCTCTCAAAATCCTACTTCATAGTTTGTCAAGAAGATACGGGCCAACTAGAGTTGGAATAAGTGAAACGGTATGAATGTGATAAAAGCCGATGGAAAAACTATCGAGCTAGGTTTGAGTCTGTTTGGACCTAGTTCTACCGAAAACGGGCCAACGACCGAAACTCATAGCTATAAGCCATGACTTATGAGTTATTTTGGTGAAAAAACATCATTTGGGCTCTCAAAATCTTCCTTCATAGTTTGTCAAGAAGATACGGGCCAACTAGAGTTGGAATATGTGAAACGGTATGAGTGTGATAAAAGCCGATGAAAAAAATATCGGGCTAGGTTTGAGTCTGTTTGGACCTAGGTCTACCGAAAACGGGCCAACGACCAAAACTCATAGCTATAAGCCATGACTTATAAGTTATTTTGATGAAAAAACGTCGTTTGGGCTCTCAAAATCTTCCTTCATAGTTTGTCAAGAAGATACGGCCAACTAGAGTTGGAATACGTGAAACGGTATGAGTGTGATAAAAACTATTGGAAAAACTATAAGGCTAGGTTTGAGCCGTTTGGACCTAGTTCTACCGAAAACGGGCCAACGACCAAAACTCGTAGCTATAAGCCATGACTTATGAGTTATTTTGGTGAAAAAACGTCGTTTGGGCTCTCAAAATCCGCCTTTATAGTTTTTCAAGAAGATACGGCCAACTAGAGTAGGAATACGTGAAACGGTATGAGTGTGATAAAAACCGATGGAAAACCGTCGTGCTAGGTTTGAGCCGTTTGGACCCAGTCTATCCGAAACGGCCAACAACCAAAACTCATAGCTATCAGCCACGACTTATGAGTTATTTTGGTGAAAGAATATAGTTTGGGCCCTCAAAATCGCCGTTCATAGTTTTTTAAGAAGATATGGGCCAACTGGACTTGGAATACGTGAAACAAGTATGAGAGCGATAAAAACCGACAAAACACCGTAGGCTAGGTTGGAGTAGCTTGGACCTAGTTCGATACGAAACGGGCCAACGACAAAAGCTCATCGATCTAAGCCTTGACTTACGAGTTATTTTGGTGAAAAACGATTGTTTGGGATCTCAAAATCAGCCTTCATAGTTTGTCAAGGAGATACGGCTAATCGAAGTTGGAATACGTGAAACGATATCGGTGTGATAAAAACCGATGAAAAACCGTAAGGCTAGGTTTGAGCCGTTTGGACCTAATTCTATCGAAAACGGGCCAACGACCAAAACTCATACCTATAAGCCATGACTTATGAGTTATTTTGGTGAAAAAACGTCATTTGGGCTATCAAAATCTTCCTTCATAGTTTGTCAAGAAGATACGGGCCAACTAGAGTTGGAATACGTGAAACGGTATGAGTGTGATAAAATCGATGGAAAACCCGTCGAGCTAGGTTTGAGCCGTTTGGACTCTAGGTCTATCCGAAACGGTCAACAACCAAAACTCATAGCTATAAGCCACGAATTATGAGTTGTTTTGGTGAAAAAATGTAGTTTGGGCCCTCAAAATCGGACTTCATAGTTTTTTAAGAAGATATGGGCCAATTGGACTTAGAATACGTGAAACGGTATGAGAGCGATAAAAACTAACGAAACACCGTCGGGTTAGGTTGGAGCAGCTTGGACCTACTTCGATGCGAAACGGGCCAACGACAAAAGCTCATCGCTCTAAGCCGTGACTTACGAGTTATTTTGGTGAAAAACGGTTGTTTGGGATCTCAAAATCGGCCTTCATAGTTTGTCAAGGAGATACGGGCTAACCGGAGTTGGAATACGTGAAACGATATCAATGTGATAAAAACCGATGAAAAACTCGTAAGGCTAGGTTTGAGCCGTTTGGACCTAGTTCTATCGAAAACGGCCAACGACCAAAACTCGTAGCTATAAGCCATGACTTATGAGTTATTTTGGTGAAAAAACGTCGTTTGGGCTCTCAAAATCTGCCTTCATAGTTTGTCAAGAAGATACGGGCCAACTAGAGTAGGAATACGTGAAACGGTATGAATGTGATAAAAGCCGATGGAAAAGCTGTCGAGCTAGGTTTGAGCTCGTTTGGACCTAGGTCTATCCGAAACGGGCCAACAACCAAAACTCATAGCTATCGAGTCACGACTTATGAGTTATTTTGGTGAAAGAATATAGTTTGGGCCCTCAAAATCGGCGTTCATAGTTTTTTAAGAAGATATGGGCCAACTAGACTTGGAATACGTGAAACGAGTATGAGAGCGATAAAAGCCGACGAAACACCGTAGGGCTAGGTTGGAGTAGTTTGGACCTAGTTCGATACGAAACGGGCCAACGACAAAAGCTCATCGATCTAAGCCTTGACTTACGAGTTATTTTGGTGAAAAACGATTGTTTGGGATCTCAAAATCGGTCTTCATAGTTTGTCGAGGAGATACGGGCTAACTGAAGTTGGAATACGTGAAACGATATCGGTGTGATAAAAGCCGATGAAAAAGCTGTAAGGCTAGGTTTGAGTCTGTTTGGACCTAATTCTATCGAAAACGGGCTAACGGCCAAAACTCATAGCTATAAGCCATGACTTTTGAGTTATTTTGGTGAAAAAACATAGTTTGGGCTCTCAAAATCTACCTTTATAGTTTGTCAAGAAGATACGGGCCAACTAGAGTTGGAATACGTGAAACGGTATGAGTGTGATAAAAGCCGATGGAAAAGCTGTCGAGGCTAGGTTTGAGTCCGTTTGGACCTAGGTCTATTTGAAACGGGTCAACAACCAAAACTCATAGCTATAAGCCACGAATTATGAGTTGTTTTGGTGAAAAAATGTAGTTTGGGCCCTCAAAATCGGACTTCATATTTTTTAAGAAGATATGGGCCAATTGGACTTAGAATACGTGAAACGGTATGAGAGCGATAAAAACTAACGAAACACCGTCGGGTTAGGTTGGAGCGAGTTTGGACCTACTTCGATGCAAAACGGGCCAACGACAAAAGCTCATCGCTCTAAGCCGTGACTTACGAGTTATTTTGGTGAAAAATGGTTGTTTGGGATCTCAAAATCGGTGTTCATAGTTTGTCGAGGAGATACGGGCTAAGCTGGAGTTGGAATACGTGAAACGATATAAGTGTGATAAAAGCTGATGAAAAAGCTGTAAGGCTAGGTTTGAGTTTGTTTGGACCTAGTTCTACGAAAACGGGCCAACGACCAAAACTCATAGCTATAAGCCATGACTTATGAGTTATTTTGATGAAAAAACGTCGTTTGGGCTCTCAAAATCTTCCTTCATAGTTTGTCAAGAAGATACGGGCCAACTAGAGTTGGAATACGTGAAACGGTATGAGTGTGACAAAAGCTGATGGAAAAACTTTCGAGGCTAGGTTTGAGTCTGTTTGGACCTAGTTCTACCGAAAACGGGCCAACGACCAAAACGCGTAGCTATAAGCCATGACTTATGAGTTATTTTGGTGAAAAACCGTCGTTTGGGCTCTCAAAATCTTCCTTCATAGTTTGTCAAGAAGATATGGGCCAACTAGAGTTGGAATACGTAAAACGGTATGAGTGTGATAAAAGCGATCGAAAAACTATCGGGCTAGGTTTGAGATTGTTTGGACCTAGGTCTATACGAAACGGGCCAACAACCAAAACTCATAGCTATAAGTCACGACTTATAAGTTATTTTGGTGAAAGAATATAGTTTGGGCCCTCAAAATCGGCCTTCATAGTTTTTTAAGAAGATATGGGCCAACTAGACTTGGAATACGTGAAACGGTATGAGAGCGATAAAAGCGACGAAACAACTTGTTGGGCTAGGTTGGAGCGGTTTGGACCTAGTTCGATGCGAAACGGGCGAACGACAAAAGCTCATCGATCTAAGCCTTGACTTACGAGTTGTTTTGGTGAAAAACGATTGTTTGGGATCTCAAAATCGGTCTTCATAGTTTGTCGAGGAGATACGGGCTAACTGGAGTTGGAATACGTGAAACGATATCGGTGTGATAAAAGCGATGAAAAAGCTGTAAGGCTAGGTTTGAGTCTGTTTGGACCTAGTTCTACCGAAAACGGGCCAACGACCAAAACTCGTAGCTATAAGCCATGACTTATGAGTTATTTTGGTGAAAAAACGTCGTTTGGGCTCTCAAAATCTTCCTTCATAGTTTGTCAAGAAGATACGGGCCAACTAGAGTTGGAATACGTGAAACGGTATGATTGTGATAAAAGCCGATGGAAAAGCTGTCGAGGCTAGGTTTGAAGCTTGTTTGGACCTAGGTCTATACGAAACGGGCCAACAACCAAAACTCATAGCTATCGAGTCACGACTTATGAGTTATTTTGGTGAAAGAATATAGTTTGGGCCCTCAAAATCGGCGTTCATAGTTTTTTAAGAAGATATGGGCCAAGCTGTACTTGGAATACGTGAAACGAGTATGAGAGCGATAAAAGCCGACGAAACACTCGTAGGGCTAGGTTGGAGCGGTTTGGACCTAGTTCGATACGGAACGAGCCAACGACAAAAGCTCATCGATCTAAGCCTTGACTTACGAGTTATTTTGGTGAAAAACGATTGTTTGGGATCTCAAAATCGGTCTTCATAGTTTGTCGAGGAGATACGGGCTAGCTGAAGTTGGAATACGTGAAACGATATCGGTGTGATAAAAGCCGATGAAAAAGCTCGTAAGGCTAGGTTTGAGTCTGTTTGGACCTAATTCTATCGAAAACGGGCCAACGGCCAACACTCATAGCTATAAGCCATGACTTTTGAGTTATTTTGGTGAAAAAACGTAGTTTGGGCTCTCAAAATCTACCTTTATAGTTTTTCAAGAAGATACGGGCCAACTAGAGTTGGAATACGTGAAACGGTATGAGTGTGATAAAAGCCGATGGAAAAGCTGTCGAGCTAGGTTTGAGTCTGTTTGGACCTAGGTCTATACGAAACGGGTCAACAACCAAAACTCATAGCTATAAGCCACGAATTATGAGTTGTTTTGGTGAAAAAATGTAGTTTGGGCCCTCGAAATCGGACTTCATAGTTTTTTAAGAAGATATGGGCCAATTGGACTTAGAATACGTGAAACGGTATGAGAGCGATAAAAACTAACGAAACAACTGTCGGGTTAGGTTGGAGCGAGTTTGGACCTACTTCGATGCAAAACGGGCCAACGACAAAAGCTCATCGCTCTAAGCCGTGACTTACGACTTATTTTGGTGAAAAATGGTTGTTTGGGATCTCAAAATCGGTGTTCATAGTTTGTCGAGGAGATACGGGCTAGCTGGAGTTGGAATACGTGAAACGATATCGGTGTGATAAAAGCTGATGAAAAAGCTGTAAGGCTAGGTTTGAGTCTGTTTGGACCTAGTTCTACCGAAAACGGGCCAACGACCAAAACTCATAGCTATAAGCCATGACTTATGAGTTATTTTGATGAAAAAACGTCGTTTGGGCTCTCAAAATCTTCCTTCATAGTTTGTCAAGAAGATACGGGCCAACTAGAGTTGGAATACGTGAAACGGTATGAGTGTGACAAAAGCTGATGGAAAAACTTTCGAGGCTAGGTTTGAGTCTGTTTGGACCTAGTTCTACCGAAAACGGGCCAACGACCAAAACGCGTAGCTATAAGCCATGACTTATGAGTTATTTTGGTGAAAAACCGTCGTTTGGGCTCTCAAAATCTTCCTTCATAGTTTGTCAAGAAGATATGGGCCAACTAGAGTTGGAATACGTAAAACGGTATGAGTGTGATAAAAGCTGATCGAAAAACTATCGAGGCTAGGTTTGAGTCTGTTTGGACCTAGGTCTATACGAAACAGGCCAACAACCAAAACTCATAGCTATAAGTCACGACTTATAAGTTATTTTGGTGAAAGAATATAGTTTGGGCCCTCAAAATCGGCCTTCATAGTTTTTTAAGAAGATATGGGCCAACTAGACTTGGAATACGTGAAACGGTATGAGAGCGATAAAAGCGACGAAACACTCGTTGGGCTAGGTTGGAGCGAGTTTGGACCTAGTTCGATGCGAAACGGGCGAACGACAAAAGCTCATCGATCTAAGCCTTGACTTACGAGTTGTTTTGGTGAAAAACGATTGTTTGGGATCTCAAAATCGATCTTCATAATTTGTCAAGGAGATACGGGCTAACCTGGAGTTGGAATACGTGAAACGATATCGGTGTGATAAAAGCTGATGAAAAAGCTGTAAGGCTAGGTTTGAAGTCTGTTTGGACCTAGTTCTACCGAAAACGGGCCAACGACCAAAACTCGTAGCTATAAGCCATGACTTATGAGTTATTTTGGTGAAAAAACGTCGTTTGGGCTCTCAAAATCTTCCTTCATAGTTTGTCAAGAAGATACGGGCCAACTAGAGTTGGAATACGTGAAACGGTATGAGTGTGATAAAAGCTGATGGAAAAGCTGTCGAGGCTAGGTTTGAGTCTGTTTGGACCTAGGTCTATACGAAACGGGCCAACAACCAAAACTCATAGCTATCAGTCACGACTTATGAGTTATTTTGGTGAAAGAATATAGTTTGGGCCCTCAAAATCGGCGTTCATAGTTTTTTAAGAAGATATGGGCCAAGCTGTACTTGGAATACGTGAAACGAGTATGAGAGCGATAAAAGCGACGAAACAACTGTAGGGCTAGGTTGGAGCGGTTTGGACCTAGTTCGATACGGAACGAGCCAACGACAAAAGCTCATCGATCTAAGCCTTGACTTACGAGTTATTTTGGTGAAAAACGATTGTTTGGGATCTCAAAATCGGTCTTCATAGTTTGTCGAGGAGATACGGGCTAGCCGAAGTTGGAATACGTGAAACGATATCGGTGTGATAAAAGCGATGAAAAAGCTGTAAGGCTAGGTTTGAGTCTGTTTGGACCTAATTCTATCGAAAACGGGCCAACGGCCAAAACTCATAGCTATAAGCCATGACTTTTGAGTTATTTTGGTGAAAAAACGTAGTTTGGGCTCTCAAAATCTACCTTTATAGTTTTTCAAGAAGATACGGGCCAACTAGAGTTGGAATACGTGAAACGGTATGAGTGTGATAAAAGCGATGGAAAAGCTGTCGGGCTAGGTTTGAGCTGTTTGGACCTAGGTCTATTCGAAACGGGTCAACAACCAAAACTCATAGCTATAAGCCACGAATTATGAGTTGTTTTGGTGAAAAAATGTAGTTTGGGCCCTCAAAATCGGACTTCATAGTTTTTTAAGAAGATATGGGCCAATTGGACTTAGAATACGTGAAACGGTATGAGAGCGATAAAAACTAACGAAACAACTGTCGGGTTAGGTTGGAGCGAGTTTGGACCTACTTCGATGCAAAACGGGCCAACGACAAAAGCTCATCGCTCTAGCCGTGACTTACGAGTTATTTTGGTGAAAAATGGTTGTTTGGGATCTCAAAATCGGTGTTCATAGTTTGTCGAGGAGATACGGGCTAGCTGGAGTTGGAATACGTGAAACGATATCGGTGTGATAAAAGCGATGAAAAAGCTGTAAGGCTAGGTTTGAGTCTGTTTGGACCTAGTTCTACCGAAAACGGGCCAACGACCAAAACTCATAGCTATAAGCCATGACTTATGAGTTATTTTGATGAAAAAACGTCGT
The DNA here is from genome assembly GCA_963924115.1 of Dovyalis caffra. Lineage (NCBI taxonomy): Eukaryota > Viridiplantae > Streptophyta > Magnoliopsida > Malpighiales > Salicaceae > Dovyalis > Dovyalis caffra. The sequence goes on from CAWUPB010001183.1 coordinate 671,378, forward strand.
TTGGGCTCTCAAAATCTTCCTTCATAGTTTGTCAAGAAGATACGGGCCAACTAGAGTTGGAATACGTGAAACGGTATGAGTGTGACAAAAGCTGATGGAAAAACTTTCGAGCTAGGTTTGAGTTTGTTTGGACCTAGTTCTACCGAAAACGGGCCAACGACCAAAACGCGTAGCTATAAGCCATGACTTATGAGTTATTTTGGTGAAAAACCGTCATTTGGGCTCTCAAAATCTTCCTTCATAGTTTGTCAAGAAGATATGGGCCAACTAGAGTTGGAATACGTAAAACGGTATGAGTGTGATAAAAGCGATCGAAAAACTATCGGGCTAGGTTTGAAGTTCGTTTGGACCTAGGTCTATACGAAACGGGCCAACAACCAAAACTCATAGCTATAAGTCACGACTTATAAGTTATTTTGGTGAAAGAATATAGTTTGGGCCCTCAAAATCGGCCTTCATAGTTTTTAAGAAGATATGGGCCAACTAGACTTGGAATACGTGAAACGGTATGAGAGCGATAAAAGCGACGAAACACTTGTTGGGCTAGGTTGGAGCGGTTTGGACCTAGTTCGATGCGAAACGGGCGAACGACAAAAGCTCATCGATCTAAGCCTTGACTTACGAGTTATTTTGGTGAAAAACGATTGTTTGGGATCTCAAAATCGGTCTTCATAGTTTGTCGAGGAGATACGGGCTAGCTTGGAGTTGGAATACGTGAAACGATATCGGTGTGATAAAAGCTGATGAAAAAGCTGTAAGGCTAGGTTTGAAGTTTGTTTGGACATAGTTCTACCGAAAACGGGCCAACGACCAAAACTCGTAGCTATAAGCCATGACTTATGAGTTATTTTGGTGAAAAAACGTCGTTTGGGCTCTCAAAATCTACCTTCATAGTTTGTCAAGAAGATACGGGCCAACTAGAGTTGGAATACGTGAAACGGTATGAGCTGTGATAAAAGCTGATGGAAAAGCTGTCGGGCTAGGTTTGAGATTTGTTTGGACCTAGGTCTATACGAAACGGGCCAACAACCAAAACTCATAGCTATCGAGTCACGACTTATGAGTTATTTTGGTGAAAGAATATAGTTTGGGCCCTCAAAATCGGCGTTCATAGTTTTTTAAGAAGATATGGGCCAAGCTTGTACTTGGAATACGTGAAACGAGTATGAGAGCGATAAAAGCGACGAAACAACTTGTAGGGCTAGGTTGGAGCGAGTTTGGACCTAGTTCGATACGGAACGAGCCAACGACAAAAGCTCATCGATCTAAGCCTTGACTTACGAGTTATTTTGGTGAAAAACGATTGTTTGGGATCTCAAAATCGGTCTTCATAGTTTGTCGAGGAGATACGGGCTAGCTGAAGTTGGAATACGTGAAACGATATCGGTGTGATAAAAGCTGATGAAAAAGCTGTAAGGCTAGGTTTGAGTCTGTTTGGACCTAATTCTATCGAAAACGGGCCAACGGCCAAAACTCATAGCTATAAGCCATGACTTTTGAGTTATTTTGGTGAAAAAACGTAGTTTGGGCTCTCAAAATCTACCTTTATAGTTTTTCAAGAAGATACGGGCCAACTAGAGTTGGAATACGTGAAACGGTATGAGTGTGATAAAAGCTGATGGAAAAGCTGTCGAGGCTAGGTTTGAGACTTGTTTGGACCTAGGTCTATACGAAACGGGTCAACAACCAAAACTCATAGCTATAAGCCACGAATTATGAGTTGTTTTGGTGAAAAAATGTAGTTTGGGCCCTCAAAATCGGACTTCATAGTTTTTTAAGAAGATATGGGCCAATTGGACTTAGAATACGTGAAACGGTATGAGAGCGATAAAAACTAACGAAACAACTTGTCGGGTTAGGTTGGAGCGAGTTTGGACCTACTTCGATGCAAAACGGGCCAACGACAAAAGCTCATCGCTCTAAGCCGTGACTTACGAGTTATTTTGGTGAAAAACGATTGTTTGGGATCTCAAAATCGGTCTTCATAGTTTGTCGAGGAGATACGGGCTAGCTGGAGTTGGAATACGTTAAACGATATCGGTGTGATAAAAGCTGATGGAAAAGCTGTCAAGGCTAGGTTTGAGTCTGTTTGGACCTAGTTCTATCGAAAACGGGCCAACGACCAAAACTCGTAGCTATAAGCCATGACTTATGAGTTATTTTGGTGAAAAAACGTCGTTTGGGCTCTCAAAATGCTGCCTTCATAGTTTGTCAAGAAGATATGGGCCAACTAGAGTTGGAATACGTGAAACGGTATGAGTGTGATAAAAGCTGATCGAAAAGCTCGTCGGGCTAGGTTTGAGTTGTTTGGACCTAGGTCTATACGAAAGGAGCCAACAACTAAAACTCATAGCTATAAGTCACGACTTATGAGTTATTTTGGTGAAAGAATATTGTTTGGGCCCTCGAAATCGGCCTTCATAGTTTTTTAAGAAGATATGTGCCAAGCTTGGACTTGGAATACGTGAAACGGTATGAGAGCGATAAAAGCGACGAAACAACTGTAGCGCTAGGTTGGAGCGAGTTTGGACCTACTTCGATACGAAACGGGCCAACGATAAAAGCTCTTCGATCTAAGCCTTGACTTACGAGTTATTTTGGTGAAAAACGATTGTTTGGGATCTCAAAATCGGTCTTCATAGTTTGTCGAGGAGATACGGGCTAAGCGAAGTTGGAATTCGTGAAACGATATCGGTGTGATAAAAGCGATGAAAAAAGCTGTAAGGCTAGGTTTGAAGTCTGTTTGGACCTAATTCTATCGAAAACGGGCCAACGGCAAAAACTCATAGCTATAAGCCATTACTTTTGAGTTATTTTGGTGAAAAAACGTAGTTTGGGCTCTCAAAATGCTGCCTTTATAGTTTGTCAAGAAGATATGGGCCAACTAGAGTTGGAATACGTGAAACGGTATGAGTGTGATAAAAGCGATGGAAAAGCTGTCGAGGCTAGGTTTGAGATCTGTTTGGACCTAGGTCTATACGAAACGGGTCAACAACCAAAACTCATAGCTATAAGCCACGAATTATGAGTTATTTTGGTGAAAAAATGTAGTTTGGGCCCTCGAAATCGGACTTCATAGTTTTTAAGAAGATATGGGCCAATTGGACTTAGAATACGTGAAACGGTATGAGAGCGATAAAAACTAACGAAACAACTTGTCGGGTTAGGATGGAGCGGTTTGCACCTACTTCGATGCGAAACGGGCCAACGACAAAAGCTCATCGATCTAAGCCTTGACTTACGAGTTATTTTGGTGAAAAACGATTGTTTGGGATCTCAAAATCGGTCTTCATAGTTTATCGAGGAGATACGGGCTAGCTGGAGTTGGAATACGTGAAACGATATCGGTGTGATAAAAGCGATGAAAAAGCTGTAAGGCTAGGTTTAAGTCTGTTTGGACCTAGTTCTACGAAAATGGGCTAATGACCAAAACTCATAGCTATAAGCCATGACTTATGAGTTATTTTGGTGAAAAAACGTCATTTGGGCTCTTAAAATCTTCCTTCATAGTTTGTCAAGAAGATACGAGGCCAACTAGAGTTGGAATACGTGAAACGGTATGAGTGTGATAAAAATTGATGGAAAAGCTGTCGAGGCTAGGTTTGAAGTTTGTTTGGACCTAGGTCTATACGAAACGGGCCAACAACCAAAACTCGTAGCTATAAGCCACGACTTATGAGTTATTTTGGTGAAAGAATGTAGTTTGGACCCTCGAAATCGGCGTTCATAGTTTTTAAGAAGATGTGGGCCAAGCTTGGACTTGGAATACGTGAAACGGTATGAGAGCGATAAAAGCGACGAAACAACTGTAGGGCTAGGTTGGAGCGGTTTGGACCTAGTTCGATGCGAAACGGGCCAACGACAAAAGCTCATCGATCTAAGCCTTGACTTACGAGTTATTTTGGTGAAAAACGATTGTTTGGGATGTCAAAATCGGTCTTCATAGTTTGTCGAGGAGATACGGGCTAGCTTGGAGTTGGAATACGTGAAACGATATCGGTGTGATAAAAGCGATGAAAAAAGCTGTAAGGCTAGGTTTGAGATCTGTTTGGACCTAGTTCTACCGAAAACGGGCCAACGACCAAAACTCGTAGCTATAAGCCATGACTTATGAGTTATTTTGGTGAAAAAACGTCGTTTGGGCTCTCAAAATGCTGCCTTCATAGTTTGTCGAGAAGATACGGGCCAAGCTAGAGTTGGAATACGTGAAACGGTATGAGTGTGATAAAAGCGATGGAAAAAGCTGTCGGGCTAGGTTTGAGTCTGTTTGGACCTAGGTCTATACGAAACGGGTCAACAACCAAAACTCATAGCTATCAAGTCACGACTTATGAGTTATTTTGGTGAAAAAATATAGTTTGGGCCCTCGAAATCGGCGTTCATAGTTTTTTAAGAAGATATGGGCCAAGCTTGGACTTGGAATACGTGAAACGGTATGAGAGCGATAAAAGCGACGAAACAACTTGTAGGGCTAGGTTGGAGCGGTTTGGACCTAGTTCGATACGAAACGAGCCAACGACAAAAGCTCATCGATCTAAGCCTTGACTTACGAGTTATTTTGGTGAAAAACGATTGTTTGGGATCTCAAAATCGGTCTTCATAGTTTGTCGAGGAGATACGGGCTAGCTGAAGTTGGAATACGTGAAACGATATCGGTGTGATAAAAGCGATGAAAAAGCTGTAAGGCTAGGTTTGAGTCTGTTTGAACCTAATTCTATCGAAAACGGGCCAACGACCAAAACTCATAGCTATAAGCCATGACTTTTGAGTTATTTTGGTGAAAAAACGTAGTTTGGGCTCTCAAAATCTACCTTTATAGTTTTTCAAGAAGATACGGGCCAACTAGAGTTGGAATACGTGAAACGGTATGAGTGTGATAAAAGCTGATGGAAAAGCTGTCGAGGCTAGGTTTGAAGTTTGTTTGGACCTAGGTCTATACGAAACGGGTCAACAACCAAAACTCATAGCTATAAGCCACGAATTATGAGTTGTTTTGGTGAAAAAATGTAGTTTGGGCCCTCGAAATCGGACTTCATAGTTTTTTAAGAAGATATGGGCCAATTGGACCTAGAATACGTGAAACGGTATGAGAGCGATAAAAACTAACGAAACAACTGTCGGGTTAGGTTGGAGCGAGTTTGGACCTACTTCGATGCAAAACGGGCCAACGACAAAAGCTCATCGCTCTAAGCCGTGACTTACGAGTTATTTTGGTGAAAAACGATTGTTTGGGATCTCAAAATCGGTCTTCATAGTTTGTCGAGGAGATACGGGCTAGCTGGAGTTGGAATACGTTAAACGATATCGGTGTGATAAAAGCGATGGAAAAGCTGTCGAGGCTAGGTTTGAGTCTGTTTGGACCTAGTTCTATCGAAAACGGGCCAACGACCAAAACTCGTAGCTATAAGCCATGACTTATGAGTTATTTTGGTGAAAAAACGTCGTTTGGGCTCTCAAAATGCTGCCTTCATAGTTTGTCAAGAAGATATGGGCGAACTAGAGTTGGAATACGTGAAACGGTATGAGTGTGATAAAAGCTGATCGAAAAGCTGTCGGGCTAGGTTTGAGACTGTTTGGACCTAGGTCTATACGAAAGGAGCCAACAACTAAAACTCATAGCTATAAGTCACGACTTATGAGTTATTTTGGTGAAAGAATATAGTTTGGGCCCTCGAAATCGGCCTTCATAGTTTTTAAGAAGATATGTGCCAAGCTTGGACTTGGAATACGTGAAACGGTATGAGAGCGATAAAAGCGACGAAACACCGTAGCGCTAGGTTGGAGCGAGTTTGGACCTACTTCGATACGAAACGGGCCAACGATAAAAGCTCTTCGATCTAAGCCTTGACTTACGAGTTATTTTGGTGAAAAACGATTGTTTGGGATCTCAAAATCGATCTTCATAGTTTGTCGAGGAGATACGGGCTAGTCGAAGTTCGAATTCGTGAAACGATATCGGTGTGATAAAAGCGATGAAAAAGCTGTAAGGCTAGGTTTGAGTCTGTTTGGACCTAATTCTATCGAAAACGGGCCAACGGCAAAAACTCATAGCTATAAGCCATTACTTTTGAGTTATTTTGGTGAAAAAACGTAGTTTGGGCTCTCAAAATCTGCCTTTATAGTTTGTCAAGAAGATATGGGCCAACTAGAGTTGGAATACGTGAAACGGTATGAGTGTGATAAAAGCTGATGGAAAAGCTGTCGAGGCTAGGTTTGAGATTTGTTTGGACCTAGGTCTATACGAAACGGGTCAACAACCAAAACTCATAGCTATAAGCCACGAATTATGAGTTATTTTGGTGAAAAAATGTAGTTTGGGCCCTCGAAATCGGACTTCATAGTTTTTAAGAAGATATGGGCCAATTGGACTTAGAATACGTGAAACGGTATGAGAGCGATAAAAACTAACGAAACAACTTGTCGGGTTAGGATGGAGCGAGTTTGCACCTACTTCGATGCGAAACGGGCCAACGACAAAAGCTCATCGATCTAAGCCTTGACTTACGAGTTATTTTGGTGAAAAACGATTGTTTGGGATCTCAAAATCGGTCTTCATAGTTTATCGAGGAGATACGGGCTAGCTGGAGTTGGAATACGTGAAACGATATCAATGTGATAAAAGCTGATGAAAAAGCTTGTAAGGCTAGGTTTAAGTCTGTTTGGACCTAGTTCTACCGAAAATGGGCTAATGACCAAAACTCATAGCTATAAGCCATGACTTATGAGTTATTTTGGTGAAAAAACGTCATTTGGGCTCTTAAAATCTTCCTTCATAGTTTGTCAAGAAGATACGGGCCAACTAGAGTTGGAATACGTGAAACGGTATGAGTGTGATAAAAATTGATGGAAAAAGCTGTCGAGGCTAGGTTTGAGTTTGTTTGGACCTAGGTCTATACGAAACGGGCCAACAACCAAAACTCGTAGCTATAAGCCACGACTTATGAGTTATTTTGGTGAAAGAATGTAGTTTGGACCCTCGAAATCGGCGTTCATAGTTTTTTAAGAAGATGTGGGCCAAGCTGGACTTGGAATACGTGAAACGGTATGAGAGCAATAAAAGCGACGAAACAACTGTAAGGCTAGGTTGGAGCGGTTTGGACCTAGTTCGATGCAAAACGGGCCAACGACAAAAGCTCATCGATCTAAGCCTTGACTTACGAGTTATTTTGGTGAAAAACGATTGTTTGGGATGTCAAAATCGGTCTTCATAGTTTGTCGAGGAGATACGGGCTAGCTGGAGTTGGAATACGTGAAACGATATCGGTGTGATAAAAGCGATGAAAAAGCTGTAAGGCTAGGTTTGAGTCTGTTTGGACCTAGTTCTACCGAAAACGGGCCAACGACCAAAACTCGTAGCTATAAGCCATGACTTATGAGTTATTTTGGTGAAAAAACGTCGTTTGGGCTCTCAAAATGCTGCCTTCATAGTTTGTCAAGAAGATACGGGCCAACTAGAGTAGGAATACGTGAAACGGTATGAGTGTGATAAAAGCGATGGAAAAGCTGTCGAGGCTAGGTTTGAAGTTCGTTTGGACCTAGGTCTATACGAAACGGGTCAACAACCAAAACTCATAGCTATCGAGTCACGACTTATGAGTTATTTTGGTGAAAAAATATAGTTTGGGCCCTCAAAATCGGCGTTCATAGTTTTTTAAGAAGATATGGGCCAAGCTTGGACTTGGAATACGTGAAACGGTATGAGAGCGATAAAAGCGACGAAACAACTGTAGGGCTAGGTTGGAGCGAGTTTGGACCTAGTTCGATACGAAACGGGCCAATGACAAAAGCTCATCGATGTAAGCCTTGACTTACGAGTTATTTTAGTGAAAAACGATTGTTTGGGATCTCAAAATCGGTCTTCATAGTTTGTCGAGGAGATACGGGCTAGCTGAAGTTGGAATACGTGAAACGATATCGGTGTGATAAAAGCGATGAAAAAAGCTGTAAGGCTAGGTTTGAGTCTGTTTGGACCTAATTCTATCGAAAACGGGCCAACGACCAAAACTCATAGCTATAAGCCATGACTTTTGAGTTATTTTGGTGAAAAAATAAAGTTTGGGCTCTCAAAATCTGCCTTTATAGTTTGTCAAGAAGATACGGGCCAACTAGAGTTGGAATACGTGAAACGGTATGAGTGTGATAAAAGCGATGGAAAACCTTTCGAGGCTAGGTTTGAGATTTGTTTGGACCTAGGTCTATACGAAACGGGACAACAACCAAAACTCATAGCTATAAGCCACGAATTATGAGTTATTTTGGTGAAAAAATGTAGTTTGGGCCCTCAAAATCGGACTTCATAGTTTTTAAGAAGATATGGGCCAATTGGACTTAGAATACGTGAAACGGTATGAGAGCGATAAAAACTAACGAAACAACTGTAGGGCTATGTTGGAGCGAGTTTGGACCTAGTTCGATACGAAATGGGCCAACGACAAAAGCTCATCGATGTAAGCCTTGACTTACGAGTTATTTTGGTGAAAAACGATTGTTTGGGATCTCAAAATCGGTCTTCATAGTTTGTCGAGGAGATACGGGCTAGCTGAAGTTGGAATTCGTGAAACGATATCGGTGTGATAAAAGCGATGAAAAAGCTGTAAGGCTAGGTTTGAGTCTGTTTGGACCTAGTTCTACCGAAAACGGGCCAACGACCAAAACTCGTAGCTATAAGCCATGACTTATGAGTTATTTTGATGAAAAACCGTCGTTTGGGCTCTCAAAATGCTGCCTTCATAGTTTGTCAAGAAGATACGGGCCAACTAGAGTTGGAATACGTGAAACGGTATGAGTTGTGATAAAAGCGATGGAAAAACTTTCGAGGCTAGGTTTGAAGTTTGTTTGGACCTAGGTCTACCTCGAAACGGGCCAACAACTAAAACTCATTACTATAAGCCACGACTTATGAGTTATTTTGGTGAAAGAATATAGTTTGGACCCTCGAAATCGGCGTTCATAGTTTTTAAGAAGATGTGGGCCAAGCTTGAACTTGAAATACGTGAAACGCTATGAGAGCGATAAAAGCGACGAAACACTTGTAGGGCTAGGTTGGAGCGGTTTGGACCTAGTTCGATGCAAAACGGGCCAACGACAAAAGCTCATCGATCTAAGCCTTGACTTATGAGTTATTTTGGTGAACAACGATTGTTTGGGATCTCAAAATCGGTCTTCATAGTTTGTCGAGGAGATACGGGCTAACTTGGAGTTGGAATACGTGAAACGATATCAATGTGATAAAAGCGATGAAAAAGCTGTAAGGCTAGGTTTGAGTTTGTTTGGACCTAGTTCTACCGAAAACGGGCCAACGACCAAAACTCGTAGCTATAAGCCATGACTTATGAGTTATTTTGGTGAAAAAACGTCGTTTGGGCTCTCAAAATGCTGCCTTCATAGTTTGTCAAGAAGATACGGGCCAACTAGAGTTGGAATACGTGAAACGGTATGAGTGTGATAAAAGCTGATGGAAAAAGCTGTCGGGCTAGGTTTGAGATCTGTTTGGACCTAGTTCTACCGAAAACGGGCCAACGACCAAAACTCGTAGCTATAAGCCATGACTTATGAGTTATTTTGGTGAAAAAACGTCGTTTGGGCTCTCAAAAGTCTGCCTTCATAGTTTGTCAAGAAGATATGGGCCAACTAGAGTTGGAATACGTGAAACGGTATGAGTGTGATAAAAGCGATGGAAAAACTATCGAGGCTAGGTTTGAGTCTGTTTGGACCTAGGTCTATACGAAACGGGCCAACAACCAAAACTCATAGCTATAAGTCACGACTTATGAGTTATTTTGGTGAAAGAATATAGTTTGGGCCCTCAAAATCGGCCTTCATAGTTTTTTAAGAAGATATGGGCCAATTGGACTTGGAATACGTGAAACGGTATGAGAGCGATAAAAGCGACGAAACACTCTGTAGCGCTAGGTTGGAGTAGTTTGGACCTAGTTCGATACGAAACGGGCCAACGATAAAAGCTCTTCGATCTAAGCCTTGACTTATGAGTTATTTTGGTGAAAAACGATTGTTTGGGATCTCAAAATCGGTCTTCAAAGTTTGTCGAGGAGATACGGGCTAGCTGGAGTTGGAATACGTGAAACGATATCGGTGTGATAAAAGCTGATGAAAAAACGGTAAGGCTAGGTTTAAGGCTTGTTTTGACCTAGTTCTACCGGAAATGGGCTAATGACCAAAACTCATAGCTATAAGCCATGACTTATGAGTTATTTTAGTGAAAAAACGTCATTTGGGCTCTCAAAATCTTCCTTCATAGTTTGTCAAGAAGATACGGGCCAACTAGAGTTGGAATACGTGAAACGGTATGAGTGTGATAAAAGCGATGGAAAAGCTGTCGAGGCTAGGTTTGAGTCTGTTTGGACCTAGTTCGATGCGAAACGGGCGAACGACAAAAGCTCATCGATCTAAGCCTTGACTTACGAGTTATTTTGGTGAAAAATGATTGTTTAGGATCTCAAAATCGGTCTTCATAGTTTGTCGAGGAGATACGGGCTAAGCTGGAGTTGGAATACGTGAAACGATATCGGTGTGATAAAAGCGATGAAAAAGCTGTAAGGCTAGGTTTGAGACTTGTTTGGACCTAGTTCTACGAAAACGGGCCAACGACCAAAACTCGTAGCTATTAGCATGACTTATGAGTTATTTTGGTGAAAAAACGTCGTTTGGGCTCTCAAAATCTGCCTTCATAGTTTGTCATGAAGATACGGGCCAACTAGAGTAGGAATACGTGAAACGGTATGAGTGTGATAAAAGCGATGGAAAAGCTGTCGAGGCTAGGTTTGAGATTTGTTTGGACCTAGGTCTATACGAAACGGGCCAACAACCAAAACTCATAGCTATCAGCCACGACTTATGAGTTATTTTGGTGAAAGAATATAGTTTGGGCCCTCAAAATCGGCGTTCATAGTTTTTTAAGAAGATATGGGCCAAGCTGGACTTGGAATACGTGAAACGAGTATGAGAGCGATAAAAGCGACGAAACACCGTAGGGCTAGGTTGGAGCGGTTTGGACCTAGTTCGATACGAAACGGGCCAATGACTAAAGCTCATCGATGTAAGCCTTGACTTACGAGTTATTTTAGTGAAAAACGATTGTTTGGGATCTCAAAATCGGTCTTCATAGTTTGTCGAGGAGATACGGGCTAAGCGAAGTTGGAATACGTGAAACGATATCGGTGTGATAAAAGCGATGAAAAAGCTGTAAGGCTAGGTTTGAGTCTGTTTGGACCTAATTCTATCGAAAACGGGCCAACGACCAAAACTCATAGCTATAAGCCATGACTTTTGAGTTATTTTTGTGAAAAAACGTAGTTTGGGCTCTTAAAAATGCTGCCTTTATAGTTTGTCAAGAAGATACGGGCCAACTAGAGTTGGAATACGTGAAACGGTATGAGTGTGATAAAAGCGATGGAAAAGCTGTCGGGCTAGGTTTGAGTCTGTTTGGACCTAGGTCTATACGAAACGGGTCAACAACCAAAACTCGTAGCTATAAGCCACGAATTATGAGTTATTTTGGTGAAAAAATGTAGTTTGGGCCCTCGAAATCGGACTTCATAGTTTTTTACGAAGATATGGGCCAATTGGACTTAGAATACGTGAAACGGTATGAGAGCGATAAAAACTAACGAAACACTATCGGGTTAGGATGGAGTAGTTTGGACCTACTTCGATGCGAAACGGGCCAACGACAAAAGCTCATCGCTCTAAGCTGTGACTTACGAGTTATTTTGATGAAAAACGGTTGTTTGGGATCTCAAAATCGGTCTTCATAGTTTGTCGAGGAGATACGGGCTAGCTGAAGTTGGAATACGTGAAACGATATCGGTGTGATAAAAGCGATGAAAAAGCTGTAAGGCTAGGTTTGAGTTGTTTGGACCTAATTCTATCGAAAACGGGCCAACGACCAAAACTCATAGCTATAAGCCATGACTTTTGAGTTATTTTGGTGAAAAAACGTAGTTTGGGCTCTTAAAAATGCTGCCTTTATAGTTTGTCAAGAAGATACGGGCCAACTAGAGTTGGAATACGTGAAACGGTATGAGTGTGATAAAAGCGATGGAAAAGCTGTCGAGGCTAGGTTTGAAGTTTGTTTGGACCTAGGTCTATACGAAACGGGACAACAACCAAAACTCATAGCTATAAGCCACGAATTATGAGTTATTTTGGTGAAAAAATGTAGTTTGGGCCCTCGAAATCGGACTTCATAGTTTTTAAGAAGATATGGGCCAATTGGACTTAGAATACGTGAAACGGTATGAGAGCGATAAAAACTAACGAAACAACTGTAGGGCTAGGTTGGAGCGGTTTGGACCTAGTTCGATACGAAACGGGCCAACGACAAAAGCTCATCGATCTAAGCCTTGACTTACGAGTTATTTTGGTGAAAAACGATTGTTTGGGATCTCAAAATCGGTCTTCATAGTTTGTCGAGGAGATACGGGCTAGCTGAAGTTGGAATACGTGAAACGATATCGGTGTGATAAAAGCGATGAAAAAGCTGTAAGGCTAGGTTTGAGTTTGTTTGGACCTAATTCTATCGAAAACGGGCCAACGACCAAAACTCATAGCTATAAGCCATGACTTTTGAGTTATTTTTGTGAAAAAACGTAGTTTGGGCTCTCAAAATGCTGCCTTTATAGTTTGTCAAGAAGATACGGGCCAACTAGAGTTGGAATACGTGAAACGGTATGAGTGTGATAAAAGCTGATTGAAAAAGCTTGTCGAGGCTAGGTTTGAAGTTTGTTTGGACCTAGGTCTATACGAAACGGGTCAACAACCAAAACTCGTAGCTATAAGCCACGAATTATGAGTTATTTTGGTGAAAAAATGTAGTTTGGGCCCTCAAAATCGGACTTCATAGTTTTTTAAGAAGATATGGGCCAATTGGACTTAGAATACGTGAAACGGTATGAGAGCGATAAAAACTAACGAAACACTATCGGGTTAGGATGGAGCGGTTTGGACCTACTTCGATGCGAAACGGGCCAACGACAAAAGCTCATCGCTCTAAGCCGTGACTTACGAGTTATTTTGTTGAAAAACGGTTGTTTGGGATCTCAAAATCGGTCTTCATAGTTTGTCGAGGAGATACGGGCTAAGCTGAAGTTGGAATACGTGAAACGATATCGGTGTGATAAAAGCGATGAAAAAGCTGTAAGGCTAGGTTTGAGTTCGTTTGGACCTAATTCTATCGAAAACGGGCCAACGACCAAAACTCATAGCTATAAGCCATGACTTTTGAGTTATTTTGGTGAAAAAACGTAGTTTGGGCTCTTAAAAATGCTGCCTTTATAGTTTGTCGAAGATACGGGCCAACTAGAGTTGGAATACGTGAAACGGTATGAGTGTGATAAAAGCTGATGGAAAAGCTGTCGAGGCTAGGTTTGAAGTTTGTTTGGACCTAGGTCTATACGAAACGGGACAACAACCAAAACTCATAGCTATAAGCCACGAATTATGAGTTATTTTGGTGAAAAAATGTAGTTTGGGCCCTCGAAATCGGACTTCATAGTTTTTTAAGAAGATATGGGCCAATTGGACTTAGAATACGTGAAACGGTATGAGAGCGATAAAAACTAACGAAACACTATAGGGCTAGGTTGGAGCGGTTTGGACCTAGTTCGATACGAAACGGGCCAACGACAAAAGCTCATCGATGTAAGCCTTGACTTACGAGTTATTTTGGTGAAAAACGATTGTTTGGGATCTCAAAATCGATCTTCATAGTTTGTCGAGGAGATACGGGCTAGCTGAAGTTGGAATACGTGAAACGATATCGGTGTGATAAAAGCGATGAAAAAGCTGTAAGGCTAGGTTTGAGTATGTTTGGACCTAATTCTATCGAAAACGGGCCAACGACCAAAACTCATAGCTATAAGCCATGACTTTTGAGTTATTTTTGTGAAAAAACGTAGTTTGGGCTCTCAAAATCTGCCTTTATAGTTTGTCGAAGATACGGGCCAGCTAGAGTTGGAATACGTGAAACGGTATGAGTGTGATAAAAGCTGATGGAAAAGCTTGTCGGGCTAGGTTTGAAGTTTGTTTGGACCTAGGTCTATACGAAACGGGTCAACAACCAAAACTCGTAGCTATAAGCCACGACTTATGAGTTATTTTGGTGAAAAAATGTAGTTTGGGCCCTCGAAATCGGACTTCATAGTTTTTTAAGAAGATATGGGCCAATTGGACTTAGAATACGTGAAACGGTATGAGAGCGATAAAAACTAACGAAACACTATCGGGTTAGGATGGAGTAGTTTGGACCTACTTCGATGCGAAACGGGCCAACGACAAAAGCTCATCGCTCTAAGCTGTGACTTACGAGTTATTTTGATGAAAAACGGTTGTTTGGGATCTCAAAATCGGTCTTCATAGTTTGTCGAGGAGATACGGGCTAAGCGAAGTTGGAATACGTGAAACGATATCGGTGTGATAAAAGCGATGAAAAAGCTGTAAGGCTAGGTTTGAGTCTGTTTGGACCTAATTCTATCGAAAACGGGCCAACGACCAAAACTCATAGCTATAAGCCATGACTTTTGAGTTATTTTGGTGAAAAAACGTAGTTTGGGCTCTTAAAAATCTTCCTTTATAGTTTGTCAAGAAGATACGGGCCAACTAGAGTTGGAATACGTGAAACGGTATGAGTTGTGATAAAAGCGATGGAAAAGCTGTCGGGCTAGGTTTGAGTTTGTTTGGACCTAGGTCTATCCGAAACGGGACAACAACCAAAACTCATAGCTATAAGCCACGAATTATGAGTTATTTTGGTGAAAAAATGTAGTTTGGACCCTCGAAATCGGCGTTCATAGTTTTTAAGAAGATGTGGGCCAATTGGACTTGGAATACGTGAAACGGTATGAGAGCAATAAAAGCGACGAAACAACTGTAAGGCTAGGTTGGAGCGGTTTGGACCTAGTTCGATGCGAAACGGGCCAACGACAAAAGCTCATCGATCTAAGCCTTGACTTACGAGTTATTTTGGTGAAAAACGATTGTTTGGGATCTCAAAATCGGTCTTCATAGTTTGTCGAGGAGATACGGGCTAAGCTGAAGTTGGAATACGTGAAACGATATCGGTGTGATAAAAGCGATGAAAAAGCTGTAAGGCTAGGTTTGAGTCTGTTTGGACCTAATTCTATCGAAAACGGGCCAACGACCAAAACTCATAGCTATAAGCCATGACTTTTGAGTTATTTTTGTGAAAAAACGTAGTTTGGGCTCTCAAAATGCTGCCTTTATAGTTTGTCAGAAGATACGGGCCAGCTAGAGTTGGAATACGTGAAACGGTATGAGTGTGATAAAAGCGATGGAAAAAGCTGTCGAGCTAGGTTTGAGATTTGTTTGGACCTAGAGTCTATACGAAACGGGTCAACAACCAAAACTCGTAGCTATAAGCCACGACTTATGAGTTATTTTGGTGAAAAAATGTAGTTTGGGCCCTCGAAATCGGACTTCATAGTTTTTTAAGAAGATATGGGCCAATTGGACTTAGAATACGTGAAACGGTATGAGAGCGATAAAAACTAACGAAACACTATCGGGTTAGGATGGAGTAGTTTGGACCTACTTCGATGCGAAACGGGCCAACGACAAAAGCTCATCGCTCTAAGCCTGTGACTTACGAGTTATTTTGATGAAAAACGGTTGTTTGGGATCTCAAAATCGGTCTTCATAGTTTGTCGAGGAGATACGGGCTAGCTGAAGTTGGAATACGTGAAACGATATCGGTGTGATAAAAGCTGATGAAAAAAGCTGTAAGGCTAGGTTTGAGTCTGTTTGGACCTAATTCTATCGAAAACGGGCCAACGACCAAAACTCATAGCTATAAGCCATGACTTTTGAGTTATTTTGGTGAAAAAACGTAGTTTGGGCTCTTAAAAATCTTCCTTTATAGTTTGTCAGAAGATACGGGCCAACTAGAGTTGGAATACGTGAAACGAGTATGAGTGTGATAAAAGCGATGGAAAAGCTGTCGAGGCTAGGTTTGAAGTTTGTTTGGACCTAGGTCTATACGAAACGGGACAACAACCAAAACTCATAGCTATAAGCCACGAATTATGAGTTATTTTGGTGAAAAAATGTAGTTTGGACCCTCGAAATCGGCGTTCATAGTTTTTAAGAAGATGTGGGCCAAGCTGGACTTGGAATACGTGAAACGGTATGAGAGCGATAAAAGCGACGAAACAACTTGTAAGGCTAGGTTGGAGCGAGTTTGGACCTAGTTCGATGCAAAACGGGCCAACGACAAAAGCTCATCGATCTAAGCCTTGACTTACGAGTTATTTTGGTGAAAAACGATTGTTTGGGATGTCAAAATCGGTCTTCATAGTTTGTCGAGGAGATACGGGCTAGCTGGAGTTGGAATACGTGAAACGATATCGGTGTGATAAAAGCGATGAAAAAAGCTGTAAGGCTAGGTTTGAAGTTTGTTTGGACCTAGTTCTACGAAAACGGGCCAACGACCAAAACTCGTAGCTATAAGCCATGACTTATGAGTTATTTTGGTGAAAAAACGTCGTTTGGGCTCTCAAAATGCTGCCTTCATAGTTTGTCAGAAGATACGGGCCAAGCTAGAGTAGGAATACGTGAAACGGTATGAGTGTGATAAAAGCGATGGAAAAGCTGTCGAGGCTAGGTTTGAGTTTGTTTGGACCTAGGTCTATACGAAACGGGTCAACAACCAAAACTCATAGCTATCGAGTCACGACTTATGAGTTATTTTGGTGAAAAAATATAGTTTGGGCCCTCGAAATCGGCGTTCATAGTTTTTTAAGAAGATATGGGCCAAGCTTGGACTTGGAATACGTGAAACGATATGAGAGCGATAAAAGCGACGAAACACTTGTAGGGCTAGGTTGGAGCGGTTTGGACCTAGTTCGATACGAAACGGGCCAATGACAAAAGCTCATCGATGTAAGCCTTGACTTACGAGTTATTTTAGTGAAAAACGATTGTTTGGGATCTCAAAATCGGTCTTCATAGTTTGTCGAGGAGATACGGGCTAAGCGAAGTTGGAATACGTGAAACGATATCGGTTTGATAAAAGCGATGAAAAAAGCTGTAAGGCTAGGTTTGAGTCTGTTTGGACCTAATTCTATCGAAAACGGGCCAACGACCTAAACTCGTAGCTATAAGCCATGACTTTTGAGTTATTTTGGTGAAAAAATGAAGTTTGGGCTCTCAAAATGCTGCCTTTATAGTTTGTCAAGAAGATACGGGCCAACTAGAGTTGGAATACGTGAAACGGTATGAGTGTGATAAAAGCGATGGAAAACCTTTCGGGCTAGGTTTGAGATTTGTTTGGACCTAGGTCTATACGAAACGGGACAACAACCAAAACTCATAGCTATAAGCCACGAATTATGAGTTATTTTGGTGAAAAAATGTAGTTTGGGCCCTCGAAATCGGACTTCATAGTTTTTAAGAAGATATGGGCCAATTGGACTTAGAATACGTGAAACGGTATGAGAGCGATAAAAACTAACGAAACAACTTGTAGGGCTATGTTGGAGCGAGTTTGGACCTAGTTCGATACGAAATGGGCCAACGACAAAAGCTCATCGATGTAAGCCTTGACTTACGAGTTATTTTGGTGAAAAACGATTGTTTGGGATCTCAAAATCGGTCTTCATAGTTTGTCGAGGAGATACGGGCTAGCTGAAGTTGGAATACGTGAAACGATATCGGTGTGATAAAAGCGATGAAAAAGCTTGTAAGGCTAGGTTTGAGTTCGTTTGGACCTAGTTCTACCGAAAACGGGCCAACGACCAAAACTCGTAGCTATAAGCCATGACTTATGAGTTATTTTGATGAAAAACCGTCGTTTGGGCTCTCAAAATGCTGCCTTCATAGTTTGTCAAGAAAATACGGGCCAACTAGAGTTGGAATACGTGAAACGGTATGATTGTGATAAAAGCGATGGAAAAACTTTCGAGGCTAGGTTTGAGACTTGTTTGGACCTGAGTCTACCTCAAACGGGCCAACAACCAAAACTCATTACTATAAGCCACGACTTATGAGTTATTTTGGTGAAAGAATATAGTTTGGACCCTCGAAATCGGCGTTCATAGTTTTTAAGAAGATGTGGGCCAAGCTGAACTTGAAATACGTGAAACGCTATGAGAGCGATAAAAGCGACGAAACAACTGTAGGGCTAGGTTGGAGCGGTTTGGACCTAGTTCGATGCGAAACGGGCCAACGACAAAAGCTCATCGATCTAAGCCTTGACTTACGAGTTATTTTGGTGAACAACGATTGTTTGGGATCTCAAAATCGGTCTTCATAGTTTGTCGAGGAGATATGGGCTAACTAGAGTTGGAATACGTGAAACGATATCAATGTGATAAAAGCGATGAAAAAGCTGTAAGGCTAGGTTTGATGCTGTTTGGACCTAGTTCTACGAAAACGGGCCAACGACCAAAACTCGTAGCTATAAGCCATGACTTATGAGTTATTTTGGTGAAAAAACGTCGTTTGGGCTCTCAAAATGCTGCCTTCATAGTTTGTCGAAGATACGGGCCAACTAGAGTTGGAATACGTGAAACGGTATGAGTGTGATAAAAGCGATGGAAAAGCTGTCGGGCTAGGTTTGAGTCTGTTTGGACCTAGTTCTACGAAAACGGGCCAACGACCAAAACTCGTAGCTATAAGCCATGACTTATGAGTTATTTTGGTGAAAAAACGTCGTTTGGGCTCTCAAAATGCTGCCTTCATAGTTTGTCAGAAGATATGGGCCAACTTAGAGTTGGAATACGTGAAACGGTATGAGTGTGATAAAAGCGATGGAAAAGCTGTCGAGGCTAGGTTTGAGTTTGTTTGGACCTAGAGTCTATACGAAACGGGCCAACAACCAAAACTCATAGCTATAAGTCACGACTTATGAGTTATTTTGGTGAAAGAATATAGTTTGGGCCCTCGAAATCGGCCTTCATAGTTTTTAAGAAGATATGGGCCAAGCTTGGACTTGGAATACGTGAAACGGTATGAGAGCGATAAAGCGACAAAACAACGTAGCGCTAGGTTGGAGTAGTTTGGACCTAATTCGATACGAAACGGGCCAACGATAAAAGCTCTTCGATCTAAGCCTTGACTTATGAGTTATTTTGGTGAAAAACGATTGTTTGGGATCTCGAAATCGGTCTTCAAAGTTTGTCGAGGAGATACGGGCTAGCTTGGAGTTGGAATACGTGAAACGATATCGGTGTGATAAAAGCGATGAAAAAACGGTAAGGCTAGGTTTAAGTTTGTTTTGACCTAGTTCTACGGAAATGGGCTAATGACCAAAACTCATAGCTATAAGCCATGACTTATGAGTTATTTTAGTGAAAAAACGTCATTTGGGCTCTCAAAATCTTCCTTCATAGTTTGTCGAAGATACGGGCCAACTAGAGTTGGAATACGTGAAACGGTATGAGTGTGATAAAAGCGATGGAAAAAGCTGTCGGGCTAGGTTTGAAGTTTGTTTGGACCTAGTTCGATGCGAAACGGGCCAACGACGAAAGCTCATCGATCTAAGCCTTGACTTACGAGTTATTTTGGTGAAAAATGATTGTTTAGGATCTCAAAATCGGTCTTCATAGTTTGTCGAGGAGATACGGGCTAAGCTGGAGTTGGAATACGTGAAACGATATCGGTGTGATAAAAGCGATGAAAAAGCTGTAAGGCTAGGTTTGAGTCTGTTTGGACCTAGTTCTACGAAAACGGGCCAACGACCAAAACTCGTAGCTATTAGCATGACTTATGAGTTATTTTGGTGAAAAAACGTCGTTTGGGCTCTCAAAATGCTGCCTTCGTAGTTTGTCATGAAGATACGGGCCAACTAGAGTAGGAATACGTGAAACGGTATGAGTGTGATAAAAGCGATGGAAAAGCTGTCGGGCTAGGTTTGAAGTTTGTTTGGACTGGGTCTATACGAAACGGGCCAACAACCAAAACTCATAGCTATCGGTCACGACTTATGAGTTATTTTGGTGAAAGAATATAGTTTGGGCCCTCAAAATCGGCGTTCATAGTTTTTTAAGAAGATATGGGCCAAGCTTGGACTTGGAATACGTGAAACGGTATGAGAGCGATAAAAGCGACGAAACAACTGTAGGGCTAGGTTGGAGCGAGTTTGGACCTAGTTCGATACGAAACGGGCCGATGACTAAAGCTCATCAATGTAAGCCTTGACTTACGAGTTATTTTAGTGAAAAACGATTGTTTGGGATCTCAAAATCGGTCTTCATAGTTTGTCGAGGAGATACGGGCTAGCTGAAGTTGGAATACGTGAAACGATATCGGTGTGATAAAAGCTGATGAAAAAGCTGTAAGGCTAGGTTTGAGATCTGTTTGGACCTAATTCTATCGAAAACGGGCCAACGACCAAAACTCATAGCTATAAGCCATGACTTTTGAGTTATTTTTGTGAAAAAACGTAGTTTGGGCTCTTAAAAATGCTGCCTTTATAGTTTGTCGAAGATACGGGCCAAGCTAGAGTTGGAATACGTGAAACGGTATGAGTGTGATAAAAGCGATGGAAAAGCTGTCGAGGCTAGGTTTGAAGTCTGTTTGGACCTAGGTCTATACGAAACGGGTCAACAACCAAAACTCGTAGCTATAAGCCACGAATTATGAGTTATTTTGGTGAAAAAATGTAGTTTGGGCCCTCGAAATCGGACTTCATAGTTTTTTACGAAGATATGGGCCAATTGGACTTAGAATACGTGAAAGGGTATGAGAGCGATAAAAACTAACGAAACACTATCGGGTTAGGATGGAGTAGTTTGGACCTACTTCGATGCGAAACGGGCCAACGACAAAAGCTCATCGCTCTAAGTCTGTGACTTACGAGTTATTTTGATGAAAAACGGTTGTTTGGGATCTCAAAATCGGTCTTCATAGTTTGTCGAGGAGATACGGGCTAGCTGAAGTTGGAATACGTGAAACGATATCGGTGTGATAAAAGCGATGAAAAAAGCTGTAAGGCTAGGTTTGAGTCTGTTTGGACCTAATTCTATCGAAAACGGGCCAACGACCAAAACTCATAGCTATAAGCCATGACTTTTGAGTTATTTTTGTGAAAAAACGTAGTTTGGGCTCTCAAAATCTGCCTTTATAGTTTGTCAGAAGATACGGGCCAAGCTAGAGTTGGAATACGTGAAACGGTATGAGTGTGATAAAAGCGATGGAAAAAGCTGTCGAGGCTAGGTTTGAGTTTGTTTGGACCTAGGTCTATACGAAACGGGTCAACAACCAAAACTCGTAGCTATAAGACACGAATTATGAGTTATTTTGGTGAAAAAATGTAGTTTGGGCCCTCGAAATCGGACTTCATAGTTTTTAAGAAGATATGGGCCAATTGGACTTAGAATACGTGAAACGGTATGAGAGCGATAAAAACTAACGAAACACTATCGGGTTAGGATGGAGCGGTTTGGACCTACTTCGATGCGAAACGGGCCAACGACAAAAGCTCATCGCTCTAGGTCGTGACTTACGAGTTATTTCTGTTGAAAAACGGTTGTTTGGGATCTCAAAATCGGTCTTCATAGTTTGTCGAGGAGATACGGGCTAGCGAAGTTGGAATACGTGAAACGATATCGGTGTGATAAAAGCGATGAAAAAGCTGTAAGGCTAGGTTTGAAGTTTGTTTGGACCTAATTCTATCGAAAACGGGCCAACGACCAAAACTCGTAGCTATAAGCCATGACTTTTGAGTTATTTTGGTGAAAAAACGTAGTTTGGGCTCTTAAAAATCTGCCTTTATAGTTTGTCGAAGATACGGGCCAAGCTAGAGTTGGAATACATGAAACGGTATGATTGTGATAAAAGCTGATGGAAAAGCTGTCGGGCTAGGTTTGAAGTTTGTTTGGACCTAGGTCTATACGAAACGGGACAACAACCAAAACTCATAGCTATAAGCCACGAATTATGAGTTATTTTGGTGAAAAAATGTAGTTTGGGCCCTCGAAATCGGACTTCGTAGTTTTTAAGAAGATAAGGGCCAATTGGACTTAGAATACGTGAAACGGTATGAGAGCGATAAAAACTAACGAAACAACTGTAGGGCTAGGTTGGAGCGGTTTGGACCTAGTTCGATACGAAACGGGCCAACGATAAAAGCTCATCGATGTAAGCCTTGACTTACGAGTTATTTTGTGAAAAACGATTGTTTGGGATCTCAAAATCGGTCTTCATAGTTTGTCGAGGAGATACGGGCTAGCTGAAGTTGGAATACGTGAAACGATATCGGTGTGATAAAAGCGATGAAAAAGCTGTAAGGCTAGGTTTGAGACTTGTTTGGACCTAATTCTATCGAAAACGGGCCAACGACCAAAACTCATAGCTATAAGCCATGACTTTTGAGTTATTTTTGTGAAAAAACATAGTTTGGGCTCTCAAAATCTGCCTTTATAGTTTGTCAAGAAGATACGGGCCAACTAGAGTTGGAATACGTGAAACGGTATGAGTGTGATAAAAGCGATGGAAAAGCTGTCGAGGCTAGGTTTGAAGTTCGTTTGGACCTAGGTCTATACGAAACGGGTCAACAACCAAAACTCGTAGCTATAAGCCACGAATTATGAGTTATTTTGGTGAAAAAATGTAGTTTGGGCCCTCGAAATCGGACTTCATAGTTTTTAAGAAGATATGGGCCAATTGGACTTAGAATACGTGAAACGGTATGAGAGCGATAAAAACTAACGAAACACTATCGGGTTAGGATGGAGCGGTTTGGACCTACTTCGATGCGAAACGGGCCAACGACAAAAGCTCATCGCTCTAAGTCGTGACTTACGAGTTATTTTGTTGAAAAACGGTTGTTTGGGATCTCAAAATCGATCTTCATAGTTTGTCGAGGAGATACGGGCTAGCTGGAGTTGGAATACATGAAATGATATCGGTGTGATAAAAGCGATGAAAAAACTATAAGGCTAGGTTTGAGTTGTTTGGACCTAGTTCTACGAAAACGGGCCAACGACCAAAACTCATAGCTATAAGCCATGACTTACGAGTTATTTTGGTGATGTCGAGGAGATACGGGCTAGCTGGAGTTGGAATACGTGAAAAGATATCGGTGTGATAAAAGCGATGGAAAAAGCTGTCGAGGCTAGGTTTGAGTTTGTTTGGACCTAGTTCTACCGAAAACGGGCCAACGACCAAAACTCGTAGCTATAAGCCATGACTTATGAGTTATTTTGGTGAAAAAATGTCATTTGGGCTCTCAAAATGCTGCCTTCATAGTTTGTCAGAAGATATGGGCCAACTAGAGTTGGAATACGTGAAACGGTATGAGTGTGATAAAAGCGATGGAAAAGCTGTCGGGCTAGGTTTGAGTTTGTTTGGACCTAGGTCTATCTCAAACGGGCCAACAACCAAAACTCATAGCTATAAGTCACGACTTATGAGTTATTTTGGTGAAAGAATATAGTTTGGGCCCTCGAAATCGGCCTTCGTAGTTTTTAAGAAGATATGGGCCAACTTGGACTTGGAATACGTGAAACGGTATGAGAGCGATAAAAGCGACGAAACAACGTAGCGCTAGGTTGGAGTAGTTTGGACCTAGTTCGATACGAAACGGGCCAACGATAAAAGGTCTTCGATCTAAGCCTTGACTTATGAGTTATTTTGGTGAAAAACGATTGTTTGGGATCTCAAAATCGGTCTTCAAAGTTTGTCGAGGAGATACGGGCTAGCTTGGAGTTGGAATACGTGAAACGATATCGGTGTGATAAAAGCTGATGAAAAAGCTGTAAGGCTAGGTTTAAGGCTTGTTTTGACCTAGTTCTACGGAAATGGGCTAATGACCAAAACTCATAGCTATAAGCCATGACTTATGAGTTATTTTAGCGAAAAAATGTCATTTGGGCTCTCAAAATCTTCCTTCATAGTTTGTCGAGAAGATACGAGCCAAGCTAGAGTTGGAATACGTGAAACGGTATGAGTGTGATAAAAACGGATGGAAAAGCTGTCGAGGCTAGGTTTGAGTCTGTTTGGACCTAATTCTACGAAAACGGGCCAACGACCAAAACTCGTAGCTATAAGCCATGACTTATGAGTTATTTTGGTGAAAAAACGGGCCAACGACCAAAACTCGTTGCTATAAGCCATGACTTATGAGTTATTTTGGTGAAAAAACGTCGTTTGGGCTCTCAAAATGCTGCCTTCATAGTTTGTCAAGAAGATATGGGCCAAGCTAGAGTTGGAATACGTGAAACGGTATGAGTGTGATAAAAGCTGATGGAAAAGCTGTCGGGCTAGGTTTGAGATTTGTTTGGACTGGAGTCTATCTCGAAACGGGCCAACAACCAAAACTCATAGCTATAAGTCACGACTTATGAGTTATTTTGGTGAAAGAATATAGTTTGGGCCCTCGAAATCGGCCTTCATAGTTTTTAAGAAGATATGGGCCAAGCTTGGACTTGGAATACGTGAAACGGTATGAGAGCGATAAAAGCGACGAAACAACTGTAGCGCTAGGTTGGAGTAGTTTGGACCTAGTTCGATACGAAACGGGCCAACGATAAAAGCTCTTCGATCTAAGCCTTGACTTATGAGTTATTTTGGTGAAAAACGATTGTTTGGGATCTCAAAATCGGTCTTCAAAGTTTGTCGAGGAGATACGGGCTAGCTTGGAGTTGGAATACGTGAAACGATATCGGTGTGATAAAAGCGATGAAAAAGCTGTAAGGCTAGGTTTAAGGCTTGTTTTGACCTAGTTCTACGGAAATGGGCTAATGACCAAAACTCATAGCTATAAGCCATGACTTATGAGTTATTTTAGTGAAAAAACGTCATTTGGGCTCTCAAAATCTTCCTTCATAGTTTGTCAAGAAGATACGGGCCAACTAGAGTTGGAATACGTGAAACGGTATGAGTGTGATAAAAATTGATGGAAAAAGCTGTCGAAGCTAGGTTTGAGATTTGTTTGGACCTAGGTCTATACGAAACGGACCGACAACCAAAACTCATAGCTATAAGCCACGACTTATGAGTTATTTTGGTGAAAGAATATAGTTTGGACCCTCGAAATCGGCGTTCATAGTTTTTAAGAAGATGTGGGCCAAGCTTGGACTTGGAATACGTGAAACGGTATGAGAGCGATAAAAGCGACGAAACAACTGTAGGGCTAGGTTGGAGCGAGTTTGGACCTAGTTCGATGCGAAACGGGCCAACGACAAAAGCTCATCGATCTAAGCCTTGACTTACGAGTTATTTTGGTGAAAAATGATTGTTTGGGATCTCAAAATCGGTCTTCATAGTTTGTCGAGGAGATACGGGCTAGCTTGGAGTTGGAATACGTGAAACGATATCGGTGTGATAAAAGCGATGAAAAAGCTGTAAGGCTAGGTTTGAAGTCTGTTTGGACCTAGTTCTACGAAAACGGGCCAACGACCAAAACTCGTAGCTATAAGCCATGACTTATGAGTTATTTTGGTGAAAAAACGTCGTTTGGGCTCTCAAAATCTGCCTTCATAGTTTGTCAGAAGATACGGGCCAACTAGAGTTGGAATACGTGAAACGGTATGAGTGTGATAAAAGCTGATGGAAAAAGCTGTCGAGGCTAGGTTTGAGATTTGTTTGGACCTAGGTCTATACGAAACGGACCGACAACCAAAACTCATAGCTATCAAGTCACGACTTATGAGTTATTTTGGTGAAAGAATATAGTTTGGGCCCTCGAAATCGGCCTTCATAGTTTTTAAGAAGATATGGGCCAAGCTTGGACTTGGAATACGTGAAACGGTATGAGAGCGATAAAAGCGACGAAACAACTTGTAGGGCTAGGTTGGAGCGAGTTTGGACCTAGTTCGATGCGAAACGGGCCAACGACAAAAGCTCATCGATCTAAGCCTTGACTTACGAGTTATTTTGGTGAAAAATGATTGTTTGGGATCTCAAAATCGGTCTTCATAGTTTGTCGAGGAGATACGGGCTAGCTTGGAGTTGGAATACGTGAAACGATATCGGTGTGATAAAAGCTGATGAAAAAGCTTGTAAGGCTAGGTTTGAGTTTGTTTGGACCTAGTTCTACGAAAACGGGCCAACGACCAAAACTCGTAGCTATAAGCCATGACTTATGAGTTATTTTGGTGAAAAAACGTCGTTCGGGCTCTCAAAATGCTGCCTTCATAGTTTGTCAAGAAGATACGGGCCAAGCTAGAGTAGGAATACGTGAAACGGTATGAGTGTGATAAAAGCTGATGGAAAAGCTGTCGGAGCTAGGTTTGAGATTTGTTTGGACCTGGGTCTATACGAAACGGGCCAACAACCAAAACTCATAGCTATCAAGTCACGACTTATGAGTTATTTTGGTGAAAGAATATAGTTTGGGCCCTCGAAATCGGCCTTCATAGTTTTTAAGAAGATATGGGCCAAGCTTGGACTTGGAATACGTGAAACGGTATGAGAGCGATAAAATTGACGAAACAACTGTAGCGCTAGGTTGGAGTAGTTTGGACCTAGTTCGATACGAAACGGGCCAACGATAAAAGGTCTTCGATCTAAGCCTTGACTTATGAGTTATTTTGGTGAAAAACGATTGTTTGGGATCTCAAAATTAGTCTTCAAAGTTTGTCGAGGAGATACGGGCTAGCTTGGAGTTGGAATACGTGAAACGATATCGGTGTGATAAAAGCTGATGAAAAAGCTTGTAAGGCTAGGTTTAAGGTTGTTTTGACCTAGTTCTACGGAAATGGGCTAATGACCAAAACTCATAGCTATAAGCCATGACTTATGAGTTATTTTAGCGAAAAAACGTCATTTGGGCTCTCAAAATCTTCCTTCATAGTTTGTCAGAAGATACGAGCCAACTAGAGTTGGAATACGTGAAACGGTATGAGTGTGATAAAAACGGATGGAAAAAGCTGTCGAGGCTAGGTTTGAGGTTTGTTTGGACCTAATTCTACGAAAACGGGCCAACGACCAAAACTCGTAGCTATAAGCCATGACTTATGAGTTATTTTGGTGAAAAAACGGGCCAACGACCAAAACTCGTAGCTATAAGCCATGACTTATGAGTTATTTTGGTGAAAAAACGTCGTTTGGGCTCTCAAAATGCTGCCTTCATAGTTTGTCGATAAGATATGGGCCAAGCTAGAGTTGGAATACGTGAAACGGTATGAGTGTGATAAAAGCGATGGAAAAAGCTGTCGGGCTAGGTTTGAGTTTGTTTGGACTGGAGTACTATACGAAACGGGCCAACAACCAAAACTCATAGCTATAAGTCACGACTTATGAGTTATTTTGGTGAAAGAATATAGTTTGGGCCCTCGAAATCGGCCTTCGAGTTTTTAAGAAGATATGGGCCAAGCTTGGACTTGGAATACGTGAAACGGTATGAGAGCGATAAAAGCGACGAAACAACTTGTAGCGCTAGGTTGGAGTAGTTTGGACCTAGTTCGATACGAAACGGGCCAACGATAAAAGCTCTTCGATCTAAGCCTTGACTTATGAGTTATTTTGGTGAAAAACGATTGTTTGGGATCTCAAAATCGGTCTTCAAAGTTTGTCGAGGAGATACGGGCTAGCTTGGAGTTGGAATACGTGAAACGATATCGGTGTGATAAAAGCTGATGAAAAAGCTTGTAAGGCTAGGTTTAAGGCTTGTTTTGACCTAGTTCTACGGAAATGGGCTAATGACCAAAACTCATAGCTATAAGCCATGACTTATGAGTTATTTTAGTGAAAAAATATCATTTGGGCTCTCAAAATCTTCCTTCATAGTTTGTCGAAGATACGGGCCAAGCTAGAGTTGGAATACGAGAAACGGTATGAGTGTGATAAAAATTGATGGAAAAAGCTGTCGAAGCTAGGTTTGAGTTTGTTTGGACCTAGGTCTATACGAAACGGGCCAACAACCAAAACTCATAGCTATAAGCCACGACTTATGAGTTATTTTGGTGAAAGAATATAGTTTGGACCCTCGAAATCGGCGTTCATAGTTTTTAAGAAGATGTGGGCCAAGCTTGGACTTGGAATACGTGAAACGGTATGAGAGCGATAAAAGCGACGAAACAACTTGTAGGGCTAGGTTGGAGCGGTTTGGACGTAGTTCGATGCGAAACGGGCCAACGACAAAAGCTCATCGATCTAAGCCTTGACTTACGAGTTATTTTGGTGAAAAATGATTGTTTGGGATCTCGAAATCGGTCTTCATAGTTTGTCGAGGAGATACGGGCTAGCTGGAGTTGGAATACGTGAAACGATATCGGTGTGATAAAAGCTGATGAAAAAGCTGTAAGGCTAGGTTTGAGATTTGTTTGGACCTAGTTCTACGAAAACGGGCCAACGACCAAAACTCGTAGCTATAAGCCATGACTTATGAGTTATTTTGGTGAAAAAACGTCGTTTGGGCTCTCAAAATGCTGCCTTCATAGTTTGTCAGAAGATACGGGCCAAGCTAGAGTAGGAATACGTGAAACGGTATGAGTGTGATAAAAGCGATGGAAAAGCTGTCGAGCTAGGTTTGAGATTTGTTTGGACCTAGAGTCTATACGAAACGGGCCAACAACCAAAACTCATAGCTATAAGTCACGACTTATGAGTTATTTTGGTGAAAGAATATAGTTTGGGCCCTCGAAATCGGCCTTCATAGTTTTTAAGAAGATATGGGCCAAGTTGGACTTGGAATACGTTAAACGGCATGAGAGCGATAAAAGCGACGAAACAACTGTAGCGGCTAGGTTGGAGCGGTTTGGACCTAGTTCGATACGAAACGGGCCAACGATAAAAGCTCTTCGATCTAAGCCTTGACTTATGAGTTATTTTGGTGAAAAACGATTGTTTGGGATCTCAAAATCGGTCTTCATAGTTTGTCGAGGAGATACGGGCTAGCTTGGAGTTGGAATACGTGAAACGATATCGGTGTGATAAAAGCGATGAAAAAGCTGTAAGGCTAGGTTTAAGGTTTGTTTGGACCTAGTTCTACGAAAATGGGCTAATGACCAAAACTCATAGCTATAAGCCATGACTTATGAGTTATTTTAGTGAAAAAACGTCATTTGGGCTCTCAAAATCTTCGTTCATAGTTTTGTCAAGAAGATACGGGCCAAGCTAGAGTTGGAATACGTGAAACGGTATGAGTGTGATAAAAATTGATGGAAAAAGCTGTCGAGGCTAGGTTTGAAGTTTGTTTGGACCTAGGTCTATACGAAACGGGCCAACAATCAAAACTCATAGCTATAAGCCACGACTTATGAGTTATTTTGGTGAAAGAATATAGTTTGGACCCTCGAAATCGGCGTTCATAGTTTTTAAGAAGATGTGGGCCAAGCTTGGACTTGGAATACGTGAAACGGTATGAGAGCGATAAAAGCGACGAAACAACTTGTAGGGCTAGGTTGGAGCGGTTTGGACCTAGTTCGATGCGAAACGGGCCAACGACAAAAGCTCATCGATCTAAGCGTTGACTTACGAGTTATTTTGGTGAAAAATGATTGTTTGGGATCTCAAAATCGGTCTTCATAGTTTGTCGAGGAGATACGGGCTAGCTGGAGTTGGAATACGTGAAACGATATCGGTGTGATAAAAGCTGATGAAAAAGCTGTAAGGCTAGGTTTGAAGTTTGTTTGGACCTAGTTCTACGAAAACGGGCCAACGACCAAAACTCGTAGCTATAAGCCATGACTTATGAGTTATTTTGGTGAAAAAATGTCATTTGGGCTCTCAAAATGCTGCCTTCATAGTTTGTCCAGAAGATATGGGCCAACTAGAGTTGGAATACGTGAAACGGTATGAGTGTGATAAAAGCTGATGGAAAAAGCTGTCGAGGCTAGGTTTGAGATTTGTTTGGACCTAGGTCTATCTCGAAACGGGCCAACAACCAAAACTCGTAGCTATAAGTCACGACTTATGAGTTATTTTGGTGAAAGAATATAGTTTGGGCCCTCGAAATCGGCCTTCATAGTTTTTTAAGAAGATATGGGCCAAGTTGGACTTGGAATACGTGAAACGGTATGAGAGCGATAAAAGCGACGAAACAACTGTAGCGCTAGGTTGGAGTAGTTTGGACCTAGTTCGATACGAAACGGGCCAACGATAAAAGGTCTTCGATCTAAGCCTTGACTTATGAGTTATTTTGGTGAAAAACGATTGTTTGGGATCTCAAAATCGGTCTTTAAAGTTTGTCGAGGAGATACGGGCTAGCTTGGAGTTGGAATACGTGAAACGATATCGGTGTGATAAAAGCGATGAAAAAGCTTGTAAGGCTCGGTTTAAGGCTTGTTTTGACCTAGTTCTACGGAAATGGGCTAATGACCAAAACTCATAGCTATAAGCCATGACTTATGAGTTATTTTAGCGAAAAAACGTCATTTGGGCTCTCAAAATCTTCCTTCATAGTTTGTCGACAAGATACGAGCCAACTAGAGTTGGAATACGTGAAACGGTATGAGTGTGATAAAAACGGATGGAAAAGCTGTCGAGGCTAGGTTTGAAATTTGTTTGGACCTAATTCTACGAAAACGGGCCAACGACCAAAACTCGTAGCTATAAGCCATGACTTATGAGTTATTTTGGTGAAAAAACGGGCCAACGACCAAAACTCGTAGCTATAAGCCATGACTTATGAGTTATTTTGGTGAAAAAACGTCGTTTGGGCTCTCAAAATGCTGCCTTCATAGTTTGTCAAGAAGATATGGGCCAAGCTAGAGTTGGAATACGTGAAACGGTATGAGTGTGATAAAAGCGATGGAAAAGCTGTCGGGCTAGGTTTGAGATTTGTTTGGACTGGAGTCTATACGAAACGGGCCGACAACCAAAACTCATAGCTATAAGTCACGACTTATGAGTTATTTTGGTGAAAGAATATAGTTTGGGCCCTCGAAATCGGCCTTCGAGTTTTTAAGAAGATATGGGCCAAGCTTGGACTTGGAATACGTGAAACGGTATGAGAGCGATAAAAGCGACGAAACAACTGTAGCGCTAGGTTGGAGTAGTTTGGACCTAGTTCGATACGAAACGGGCCAACGATAAAAGCTCTTCGATCTAAGCCTTGACTTATGAGTTATTTTGGTGAAAAACGATTGTTTGGGATCTCAAAATCGGTCTTCAAAGTTTGTCGAGGAGATACGGGCTAGCTTGGAGTTGGAATACGTGAAACGATATCGGTGTGATAAAAGCGATGAAAAAGCTTGTAAGGCTAGGTTTAAGGTTTGTTTTGACCTAGTTCTACGGAAATGGGCTAATGACCAAAACTCATAGCTATAAGCCATGACTTATGAGTTATTTTAGTGAAAAAATATCATTTGGGCTCTCAAAATCTTCCTTCATAGTTTGTCGAAGATACGGGCCAAGCTAGAGTTGGAATACGAGAAACGGTATGAGTGTGATAAAAATTGATGGAAAAAGCTGTCGAAGCTAGGTTTGAAGTTTGTTTGGACCTAGGTCTATACGAAACGGACCGACAACCAAAACTCGTAGCTATAAGCTACGACTTATGAGTTATTTTGGTGAAAGAATATAGTTTGGACCCTCGAAATCGGCGTTCATAGTTTTTAAGAAGATGTGGGCCAAGCTTGGACTTGGAATACGTGAAACGGTATGAGAGCAATAAAAGCGACGAAACAACTTGTAGGGCTAGGTTGGAGCGGTTTGGACGTAGTTCGATGCGAAACGGGCCAACGACAAAAGCTCATCGATCTAAGCCTTGACTTATGAGTTATTTTGGTGAAAAATGATTGTTTGGGATCTCAAAATCGGTCTTCATAGTTTGTCGAGGAGATACGGGCTAGCTTGGAGTTGGAATACGTGAAACGATATCGGTGTGATAAAAGCTGATGAAAAAAGCTGTAAGGCTAGGTTTGAGGTTTGTTTGGACCTAGTTCTACGAAAACGGGCCAACGACCAAAACTCGTAGCTATAAGCCATGACTTATGAGTTATTTTGGTGAAAAAACGTCGTTTGGGCTCTCAAAATGCTGCCTTCATAGTTTGTCAAGAAGATACGGGCCAACTAGAGTAGGAATACGTGAAACGGTATGAGTGTGATAAAAGCGATGGAAAAAGCTGTCGAAGCTAGGTTTGAGATTTGTTTGGACCTAGAGTCTATACGAAACGGACCGACAACCAAAACTCATAGCTATAAGTCACGACTTATGAGTTATTTTGGTGAAAGAATATAGTTTGGGCCCTCGAAATCGGCCTTCATAGTTTTTAAGAAGATATGGGCCAAGCTTGGACTTGGAATACGTTAAACGGCATGAGAGCGATAAAAGCGACGAAACAACTGTAGCGCTAGGTTGGAGCGGTTTGGACCTAGTTCGATACGAAACGGGCCAACGATAAAAGCTCTTCGATCTAAGCCTTGACTTATGAGTTATTTTGGTGAAAAACGATTGTTTGGGATCTCAAAATCGGTCTTCATAGTTTGTCGAGGAGATACGGGCTAGCTTGGAGTTGGAATACGTGAAACGATATCGGTGTGATAAAAGCGATGAAAAAAGCTGTAAGGCTAGGTTTAAGGTTTGTTTGGACCTAGTTCTACGAAAATGGGCTAATGACCAAAACTCATAGCTATAAGCCATGACTTATGAGTTATTTTAGTGAAAAAACGTCATTTGGGCTCTCAAAATCTTCGTTCATAGTTTTGTCAAGAAGATACGGGCCAAGCTAGAGTTGGAATACGTGAAACGGTATGAGTGTGATAAAAATTGATGGAAAAAGCTTGTCGGGCTAGTTTTGAAGTTTGTTTGGACCTAGGTCTATACGAAACGGGCCGACAATCAAAACTCATAGCTATAAGCCACGACTTATGAGTTATTTTGGTGAAAGAATATAGTTTGGACCCTCGAAATCGGCGTTCATAGTTTTTAAGAAGATGTGGGCCAAGCTTGGACTTGGAATACGTGAAACGGTATGAGAGCGATAAAAGCGACGAAACAACTTGTAGGGCTAGGTTGGAGCGAGTTTGGACCTAGTTCGATGCGAAACGGGCCAACGACAAAAGCTCATCGATCTAAGCGTTGACTTACGAGTTATTTTGGTGAAAAATGATTGTTTGGGATCTCAAAATCGGTCTTCATAGTTTGTCGAGGAGATACGGGCTAGCTTGGAGTTGGAATACGTGAAACGATATCGGTGTGATAAAAGCGATGAAAAAGCTGTAAGGCTAGGTTTGAAGTTTGTTTGGACCTAGTTCTACGAAAACGGGCCAACGACCAAAACTCGTAGCTATAAGCCATGACTTATGAGTTATTTTGGTGAAAAAATGTCATTTGGGCTCTCAAAATGCTGCCTTCATAGTTTGTCAGAAGATATGGGCCAACTAGAGTTGGAATACGTGAAACGGTATGAGTGTGATAAAAGCTGATGGAAAAGCTGTCGGGCTAGGTTTGAGATTTGTTTGGACCTAGGTCTATCTCAAACGGGCCAACAACCAAAACTCATAGCTATAAGTCACGACTTATGAGTTATTTTGGTGAAAGAATATAGTTTGGGCCCTCAAAATCGGCCTTCATAGTTTTTAAGAAGATATGGGCCAAGTTGGACTTGGAATACGTGAAACGGTATGAGAGCGATAAAAGCGACGAAACAACTTGTAGCGCTAGGTTGGAGTAGTTTGGACCTAGTTCGATACGAAACGGGCCAACGATAAAAGGTCTTCGATCTAAGCCTTGACTTATGAGTTATTTTGGTGAAAAACGATTGTTTGGGATCTCAAAATCGGTCTTTAAAGTTTGTCGAGGAGATACGGGCTAGCTTGGAGTTGGAATACGTGAAACGATATCGGTGTGATAAAAGCGATGAAAAAGCTTGTAAGGCTAGGTTTAAGGCTGTTTTGACCTAGTTCTACGGAAATGGGCTAATGACCAAAACTCATAGCTATAAGCCATGACTTATGAGTTATTTTAGCGAAAAAACGTCATTTGGGCTCTCAAAATCTTCCTTCATAGTTTGTCAACAAGATACGAGCCAAGCTAGAGTTGGAATACGTGAAACGGTATGAGTGTGATAAAAACGGATGGAAAAGCTGTCGAGGCTAGGTTTGAAGTTTGTTTGGACCTAATTCTACGAAAACGGGCCAACGACCAAAACTCGTAGCTATAAGCCATGACTTATGAGTTATTTTGGTGAAAAAACGGGCCAACGACCAAAACTCGTAGCTATAAGCCATGACTTATGAGTTATTTTGGTGAAAAAACGTCGTTTGGGCTCTCAAAATGCTGCCTTCATAGTTTGTCAAGAAGATATGGGCCAAGCTAGAGTTGGAATACGTGAAACGGTATGAGTGTGATAAAAGCTGATGGAAAAGCTGTCGAGGCTAGGTTTGAGATTTGTTTGGACCTAGGTCTATACGAAACGGGCCAACAACCAAAACTCATAGCTATAAGTCACGACTTATGAGTTATTTTGGTGAAAGAATATAGTTTGGGCCCTCGAAATCGGCCTTCGAGTTTTTAAGAAGATATGGGCCAAGCTTGGACTTGGAATACGTGAAACGGTATGAGAGCGATAAAAGCGACGAAACAACTTGTAGCGCTAGGTTGGAGTAGTTTGGACCTAGTTCGATACGAAACGGGCCAACGATAAAAGCTCTTCGATCTAAGCCTTGACTTATGAGTTATTTTGGTGAAAAACGATTGTTTAGGATCTCAAAATCGGTCTTCAAAGTTTGTCGAGGAGATACGGGCTAGCTTGGAGTTGGAATACGTGAAACGATATCGGTGTGATAAAAGCGATGAAAAAAGCTTGTAAGGCTAGGTTTAAAGTTTGTTTTGACCTAGTTCTACGGAAATGGGCTAATGACCAAAACTCATAGCTATAAGCCATGACTTATGAGTTATTTTAGCGAAAAAACGTCATTTGGGCTCTCAAAATCTTCCTTCATAGTTTGTCAACAAGATACGAGCCAACTAGAGTTGGAATACGTGAAACGGTATGAGTGTGATAAAAACGGATGGAAAAAGCTGTCGAGGCTAGGTTTGAAGTTTGTTTGGACCTAATTCTACGAAAACGGGCCAACGACCAAAACTCGTAGCTATAAGCCATGACTTATGAGTTATTTTGGTGAAAAAACGGGCCAACGACCAAAACTCGTAGCTATAAGCCATGACTTATGAGTTATTTTGGTGAAAAAACGTCGTTTGGGCTCTCAAAATGCTGCCTTCATAGTTTGTCAAGAAGATATGGGCCAAGCTAGAGTTGGAATACGTGAAACGGTATGAGTGTGATAAAAGCTGATGGAAAAGCTTGTCGAGGCTAGGTTTGAGATTTGTTCGGACTGGAGTCTATACGAAACGGGCCAACAACCAAAACTCATAGCTATAAGTCACGACTTATGAGTTATTTTGGTGAAAGAATATAGTTTGGGCCCTCGAAATCGGACTTCATAGTTTTTAAGAAGATATGGGCCAAGCTTGGACTTGGAATACGTGAAACGGTATGAGAGCGATAAAAGCGACGAAACAACTTGTAGCGCTAGGTTGGAGTAGTTTGGACCTAGTTCGATACGAAACGGGCCAACGATAAAAGCTCTTCGATCTAAGCCTTGACTTATGAGTTATTTTGGTGAAAAACGATTGTTTGGGATCTCAAAATCGGTCTTCAAAGTTTGTCGAGGAGATACGGGCTAGCTTGGAGTTGGAATACGTGAAACGATATCGGTGTGATAAAAGCTGATGAAAAAGCTGTAAGGCTAGGTTTAAGGCTTGTTTTGACCTAGTTCTACAGGAAATGGGCTAATGACCAAAACTCATAGCTATAAGCCATGACTTATGAGTTATTTTAGTGAAAAAACGTCATTTGGGCTCTCAAAATCTTCCTTCATAGTTTGTCAGAAGATACGGGCCAAGCTAGAGTTGGAATACGTGAAACGGTATGAGTGTGATAAAAATTGATGGAAAAAGCTGTCAAGCTAGGTTTGAGATTTGTTTGGACCTAGAGTCTATACGAAACGGGCCGACAACCAAAACTCATAGCTATAAGCCACGACTTATGAGTTATTTTGGTGAAAGAATATAGTTTGGACCCTCGAAATCGGCGTTCATAGTTTTTGAGAAGATGTGGGCCAAGCTTGGACTTGGAATACGTGAAACGGTATGAGAGCGATAAAAGCGACGAAACAACTTGTAGGGCTAGGTTGGAGCGGTTTGGACCTAGTTCGATGCGAAACGGGCCAACGACAAAAGCTCATCGATCTAAGCCTTGACTTACGAGTTATTTTGGTGAAAAACGATTGTTTGGGATCTCAAAATCGGTCTTCATAGTTTGTCGAGGAGATACGGGCTAGCTTGGAGTTGGAATACGTGAAACGATATCGGTGTGATAAAAGCGATGAAAAAGCTTGTAAGGCTAGGTTTAAGGTTTGTTTGGACCTAGTTCTACGAAAATGGGCTAATGACCAAAACTCATAGCTATAAGCCATGACTTATGAGTTATTTTAGTGAAAAAACGTCATTTGGGCTCTCAAAATCTTCCTTCATAGTTTGTCAAGAAGATACGGGCCAAGCTAGAGTTGGAATACGTGAAACGGTATGAGTGTGATAAAAATTGATGGAAAAGCTGTCGAGGCTAGGTTTGAGATTTGTTTGGACCTAGGTCTATACGAAACGGACCGACAACCAAAACTCATAGCTATAAGCCACGACTTATGAGTTATTTTGGTGAAAGAATATAGTTTGGACCCTCGAAATCGGCGTTCATAGTTTTTTAAGAAGATGTGGGCCAAGCTTGGACTTGGAATACGTGAAACGGTATGAGAGCGATAAAAGCGACGAAACAACTTGTAGGGCTAGGTTGGAGCGAGTTTGGACCTAGTTCGATGCGAAACGGGCCAACGACAAAAGCTCATCGATCTAAGCCTTGACTTACGAGTTATTTTGGTGAAAAATGATTGTTTGGGATCTCAAAATCGGTCTTCATAGTTTGTCGAGGAGATACGGGCTAGCTGGAGTTGGAATACGTGAAACGATATCGGTGTGATAAAAGCGATGAAAAAGCTGTAAGGCTAGGTTTGAGGTTTGTTTGGACCTAGTTCTACGAAAACGGGCCAACGACCAAAACTCGTAGCTATAAGCCATGACTTATGAGTTATTTTGGTGAAAAAACGTCGTTTGGGCTCTCAAAATGTTGCCTTCATAGTTTGTCAAGAAGATACGGGCCAACTAGAGTTGGAATACGTGAAACGGTATGAGTGTGATAAAAGCGATGGAAAAGCTGTCGGGCTAGGTTTGAGGTGTTTGGACCTGGAGTCTATACGAAACGGGCCGACAACCAAAACTCGTAGCTATAAGCCACGACTTATGAGTTATTTTGGTGAAAAAATGTAGTTTGGGCCCTCGAAATCGGACTTCATAGTTTTTAAGAAGATATGGGCCAATTGGACTTGGAATACGTGAAACGGTATGAGAGCGATAAAAGCGACGAAACACTATCGGGTTAGGATGGAGCGGTTTGGACCTACTTCGATGCGAAACGGGCCAACGACAAAAGCTCATCGCTCTAAGCCTTGACTTACGAGTTATTTTGGTGAAAAACGGTTGTTTGGGATCTCAAAATCGGTCTTCATAGTTTGTCGAGGAGATACGGGCTAGCTTGGAGTTGGAATACGTGAAACGATACCGGTGTGATACAAGCTGATGAAAAAAGCTTGTAAGGCTAGGTTTGAGTTGTTTGGACCTAGTTCTACGAAAACGGGCCAACGACCAAAACTCATAGCTATAAGCCATGACTTATGAGTTATTTTGATGAAAAAACGTCATTTGGGCTCTCAAAATCTTCCTTCATAGTTTGTCGAGAAGATACGGGCCAACCAGAGTTGGAATACGTGAAACGGTATGAGTGTGATAAAAGCTGATGGAAAAAGCTGTCGAGGCTAGGTTTGAGATTTGTTTGGACCTAATTCTACGAAAACGGGCCAACGACCAAAACTCGTAGCTATAAGCCATGACTTATGAGTTATTTTGGTGAAAAA